>OMKZ01052551.1:0-10410 GCA_900302535.1 Neoniphon sammara
CGACTTCAATTGCCTAAAGCCGCGCCATGCAGCTTCAAACAAATCTGCGCCATACTTGTCGTTCTTCTGGTTTGCAAACAAGGATTGCAGTTAGGTTTGTGAAAAGATTTATCTGCTGAATGAATCAAATATTGCAGCTGAAAAATAAATTACACATAGCATTTAGCTGGTTTATGTGGGGGAAAAAAGAACACAAATGTTGATTTATTTAGGATATTTGGCAAGTATCACAGCAATGCGTTTTTGGGGTTGTGTTCTGTCGGCGAGAATTATGTAACGTTTTTATGACCAGGTTCATGTGATTAAAATAAATAAATAAATAAAGCATTGAATATCATCAGACAAAGATATACTGGGGATGTTATGACTTGTATATATAGGCATGTAAGACTGCCAGAGGTAGGTGTTGGGTCACTTGACTCCACTGTTGATGTAACCTCTGACAGAAGCAGTAGGAATTTCTGGAGTTAACACTGCAGTTACATCTTGCATGCTGAACCCAACTAATAACTGAGTGGCCACACATTTCATATATGCTGAGGCAAAATGGCAGCAAAGACAAGAAGGAGCTTAAGTATAGAGTATATGCCTGCCACAGCATCAGTTGTGAATATACCAAGTAACTGGTGACTTCTGGTTGCAGTTTTCAGACAGTCATTCTATGACAATATGAAACAAAGCACTGAACAGGCTACTTTAATACTGTTATTAATTGGTAACAGTTATTTTGCCATGAAAAATGTGTGATAGATTTCAAATCTGTCTAATCTGTGGGTAAACTTGAATAAAAGAGTGTTACCCAACCTCTTATATTTTTATTATGTTAAAGGACTACAGAATTCAAAAGACACTCAAATTTGTCTTTGTCCCTAATGTAAAGGGCACAATATTTTAACAGATTAAAACTGCAGAACTTCACATTCTACAAAGTGACTAATATCACACAATTGACTTTCAGTTTAAAATGACACTTATTCATTTGACAAAAAGGATTTTGGAAGTCCAGTTTTAAATTTGCAAATGTGACAAAGTCCAACATTATAATCAATTCTAGCATTTTTACAATGCAATATACAAGCAAAAATCAAACACTTAAGCAAAATGGAGCTAAACAATATACAGGTATTTGTGGTATGAATTTTTCATTAAAATAAACCACCAACAGTCTTGACTCCACAGTGGATTGTCAGTAAAGCATACTTTCTGTTGTGGCACCACAGCCAAAGAACCCCTTAGTTTTCCTCATCTGACAGTTCTGAGCTGCTGGGTTCCTGCCCATCATCCTGTTCGCTCTCCTGTAGGTCCTCCTCACACCTATAAACAAAAGCATCTGTAGCTACACTCATGTAGGTGCTGGTGACATCCTTTAGCTGTTGTTGAAGCAGGTGTCGTTTGTGCAAGAGGCAGCAGTGCAGTCCTTTGTATCCCTCATTGATCAGCTCCCTGGGACTGGCTTGTAGGGTATGGAGACAAAGTATATTAGGTAAATATAAAAATATAAGAAATCCACAGAAGAAGAGCAAAGGAAATGATGGTGTTAAATGTGTACAAGATTAAAACAAACATGGTTGTTATTCTTTGGTGACACCATTTTAAAACATGCATTTTGGTATATGAATGCCAATATGCCAATAAATATGGTGTTAACTTTTAGGAATCAATTAAAGTGTCAATAAAGCATACTGCTGTTTTTGATGTCTTCTGCAGTCTGAGCAATGAGTCTGTCTAATCTGCCAAGTGCCTTTTGCAGGTGATGGCAATGGCAAGTCATCTCTTTGACTAAGATTTCCTTCTCTTCCTCCAGTTGTCTGACAAGCATCACCTGGTCAAAGACTTGCCTCTTCAATCCCAGGCCTACAACTGATTTTAATGGGAGAGTAGAACATGACAAAGGATGTGAAAAATAGCAATTAGTTTAAACCAAATCAAGACTAGGGAAACTTCTCCAACTTGACAAGTTGCACAAACTTTGCTTTGGATAAACTAGCCCAAACACATCATTGAGTACCAGGAACGTCCACCACAAGTCAGATGATGGCCTTACAAACTGTATCATCATAGACATTTGCATTTAAGTTACAAATTGTTGGCAGGACAATTAGGTTCAACTTGTTAACAAGCTAGGTTTGATTTTTTTCTCTCTGTGGCAATTAGCTGGTCTAATTCTCATGCTTTGTGGCTGCAGCCAAGTATAACATCATGAAATTGCTATTTGCCACAGAAAAAATGTCATAGATGGATGTTTAAACATAACACTTCAAAGCCAAGTTAAAGAGTTAGAAGAATAGAATAAGTGGAGTTTGTCATGTTAAAAAAAGACTACAGGTTAGAGGGTGAAAGTAAGAGGCATTAAGCAAGGCAGGATAGGATGAAAAAAAATCCTTGAAAAAAGAAATGCTTATTCCCTCTTCTATAAAGTCAGATTTGGTTCACCATTGTGAAACCACTGGGTAAGACTCAGCAGTACTCAGCAAAGACTTTCTTATTCCAACTCCCATGTGTGTATGTCCCATAGAAACAGGACTGAGTAGAAGTGGTGTGGGGATTTGGTTTACAGCAAGTTGACGCATTTCTGGGAGGTTCGCCTTGCCAAGGCAACATATGTGGCATTCACTGATAACAACTGTCACTGTATAGCTAATGTATACATAGACAATAAAACACATTTTGTCCATTGTCACTCATATTCCAGTCCATCGAAGTGTTGAGTCCTTTAAGTCTGTCTACCATAGGTTCCATATCACTCAATGTTACTGAGACAAATTAAGTGTACACCTATGATTAGCTATCAAGTGATTTTGATTGTGAATCAAACAAACAAACCAAAAATATTAGTAATGTAATTGCAACATAATTTTTCTCACCATCTCCATGTGCTTCCCAGGGAAGAATCAAGTTCTCAGAAAGACTGCAGGCTGCCTCCACATTGATCCTGTTTTCTTCTACTACCATGCTGTTGTACTTATTTATTGCCTCTATAAGTTTGGTCTTCAGTTCATTCATTCTTCTCCGCTTACGATGTCTTGTTTGGTTGCTGTCTGTAAAGTTTAGAAATCATTCAGTTTGTGAAGCACAAATTAACAATTACAGATTAACAGTTCTAATATAAAGACACAAGTCCTACAGACCATTCTGACGATACAGATCATGTTTCTTTCGTCGAAAAGTATAAATCATCTCATCGATGTCCTTCTGCAGTTCATCTTGGCTGGCAGGAACTGAGACACTCTCTATAAACAAAACAAAACTTGTCAGGGTTTAGTGTTAACCATAGAAAACAGGGGCTGTGATTACAAAACATCCTACGGCTAAAAGTAGCTACTAACTCACTGATGACATGGTATCTCCCTCTACAGTATTTCTATGATTAATTCGCTGACAGAGATACATCCCCTATTAGCTATGAACTTTTAGTGGTAAGATGAAATGGTTTGTGAATACAGGCCCAGGAAAGTAATATTAGAAAACAATGCAACATATCCAGAACAGAACTGCATCAAAACAATCAACGGTTACAGCAAAAACAGTACAGCAACAATCCTATGGCTTACCAGTGTCTGCCCATTGCCTGACATCACACACCCATTGCTGTAGGGTCTCCTCATTAAGGCTGAGCTCCTTCTTGAGAGCCTCAAGACTGCCAGTTTCAATCTTTGCCCTCTCAGTAGACTATGTGAAACAAAAGCAATGAGAAAAAGCATATCACAAAAGTTGTATGGATTTATTGCTCATTTATTGCTTCTCTTTGCCTCCAGATGTATTCATGCCAAGATTTCTTTTAACACAAAGATAAATTGTTGAAGTTTATCACTGATTTGTACGTGTTTCACACTGCTAAGGGAAAACAAATTATTGTCTATGTGGGATGTGGGGTATACTGTTGGATAAAATCACACTTAAAATGTTAAATGTGATTGCACAAACAGGCATAGGGTTAAGAGTGTATTCATATTTATCCTTCAAACACAGTAAGATAAATATCTAAATTCACAGCTAATATGATTTGTTCCTACTTTGATGAATCGTTTTGCCAGTGCTTTGTGGAGGCCCTCAACTTTCTTTTGATTCCATCCGATGGCCAGTAAGGTTATCATGTCTGTTCTGCCTTAAGAAGACACAAAACAGAAGATATCAGATGTGTTACACCATTAAAGAATTTAAGTAAGCTTAAAGGAATATTACCAACCAGATTTGGTCATGTATTTTGTGGTCAGAGCTGCTCTTGAGAGAAAACTGTTAACTTGTTCCCCCTCTTCACCGATGGTGTTTCCTGCCCCATCCTGGCTTTTTCCACCCCATCTCACCTGCACCAGAGTACAGCAATATTGTGGCACTGACTGCAGCTCAGGATCAGTTTCAAAATTTAGGGTCTGTGAAAGAGACACTGAGTTTGTGATCTTATTTTTTATCAGTCATCAGGCACTTGTAAATGAAGCTAAAATTGTCAAGTGGCTCAAGTGTGTTGTCCAAAATTACTACTCCAAAGCTATCATACCTTCTGTTGTTCAAAGCCTTCACAGAGCCTACACAGAGAATCCCAAATATCAACAAGGTCAGACAATGGTCAGATGAAAAATTTAACGCGGATAAAAGTTTCAGGCTTCTTAAAGCCTATATTAAAGATCTTTCATCATGTCTCTTGTATGAAAAACTTGGTTTATGTTGTTTGACACAGTTCTGGAACCATTTTCAGAGAAGCAAAACAAAACAAAAACAAACACAAACAAAGAATATCCTAACCAAGGAATATGCTCGCCAAAAAAAAACTAATTAATTAATAAAAAAAAAAAAGTAAAAAAAAAAATCTAACCACCCCTTTCATTTAAAAACTCTACCTCACATTTTCCGGTATGAGCCTTGGCATGCATCACAGATAGAAAAGGCTTCATGTCTGTGAGTGATTGTAACTCAGGCAGCTTCCCTACTATCTTCTCCAAATATGGCCAATATCTAGAAAAGAAAATCATTTAGTATTTGTGGTTACATGATGGCATAAAGGCATAGAAGCCAATCAGGAGTGGTAAGAGAGGTAAGTAAATAAATACCTGGCACCAATAAAAGGTACCAATCAAAGAGGTGCTGGTAGGGTTGAGTATTGAACTTTAGTAATTTCTGTGCACCAAACAAGTAACATCCATAGCAATTAGTATTGATATCTCATATGGAACTACAGGCATGAGGAGGGAGGTCTCAAGTAGCAAAGAAAGGTTTTTATGTGACTATCATTACCTGCATGTAATGTCCATACAAAAGTCACATTTGCAGTGCGTGACAGCTCTTTCTGAAGAAACATGGGATAGGCATAGATTTCACCAGGGTAGTGGTTTAAAGCTCTCAAAAAGAGTCCATGCCTGCACACAGCAATTTCCAAGCCCTCTTCATCCACCTTGGCCCTGGATTTCTGTGATGTTTCCCTTCCTGCTGTGAATGATGCTGGTCCACATGCAGCATGACCAGGTCTCTGAAAGTAGATGTAAAAATGTATTTTCTGGTTCTGGTTGAATCATGCAGAGGCAACAGAGACATCAAAATTACATTTAATGTGCTTGACAAGCTGTACTCCATGTTTTCAGAACCAAGCAACCATCACAGGTTTCTGTTGATGCGGAAAGCACTGGCAATGAAGCCCAAGGAGATTGTGCAGCCCAGCAAGACGCGTTGGGCATGCAAATGGCGATGTATCTACACTATTAAAACACAGTATGTTGCTGTCTCATCTCCCATCACTCTTCAGAAGCTTCAAGAAGAAGTGAGCAAGGACAGCTACCCAAACTTTTTCCCACTACTCCAGCTGGCACTGACGCTGCCAATTGGATTAGCAACATCGGAAATAAGTTTCTCTGCTATGAGGAGGATTAGAAACTGGCTGAGATCTACAATGGTCCAGGAGAGATCCTCTGATCTGGCCCTGCTGCAAATTGAGGGCGATCTGACTTCAAAGCTGTCACTTGAGAAAATAGTGAACATCTATGCCAGCCGGAAAAAGAGGCATCTTCTGTTGCACTACACTCTTAGAAATAAGGGTTCCAAAAGGGTTCTTCACCGAGAGATAGAGTTCTACCTGTAACCTTTTGATTGCAAAGAACCATTTTCTCTTGCCAAATTTCCAGAGGGGTTCTTTTGGAGGCAAATGGTTATATCAAGAACCCTTTTGATTTAAAGAACCCTTTTTGAAAGAAAGAGTTCTTGAAGGAACCTTTTAGAAGGAAAAATACTCCTTATATATTTGTCTGCTAACTTTGGTTTGATGCTAAACACAGCTATGGTTAATTAATAAAAAATCAACAGCACCTTTATTGATGACATTTGTGTCAAGACCAAATGGCAGGTTGATTAACTCCATAATATGATGGAATGTTTCATGTAGAAGAAGTACCAAACAATACTTCTCAAGCAATTTCATTTTATTCGACTATGACTATCAGTAATGAGAAAAAGGAAAGTGGGGCGGGGATAAGAACCAACACTTGAAAGATTTGAACCCATGTCAATAAGAGCCACCTGAAGGCTTCTTGTGTTAAACAACTGAAGTATCCATGTGAGGGAGACATGGAGAGGAGAAAACAGGAATGAATAAAATGAGAATGAGCTCCACCCATCATCTTCAATGAAATGGGTGTGACAACCAGTGACAAAGCATAATCACCTGTTCAGTCACTACAAACGAGGTTTCAGCAGGATTTCATCACAAGCGAGTTCGGTCGCAATCACATTAGAGTGATATTTTGCCTCATGTCATTTCAATGCTCACTTCATTTCAATGACATCGCTGTGATCAGTGGAATCGTGAGTTCACAGCAGGCGGCAAAATTTAAGATACTATTGGAGCTGTAATTACCGCGGCTGCTGGCACCAGACTTGTCCTCCAATGGATCCTCGTTAAAGGATTTAAAGTGTACTCATTCCAATTACAGGGCCTCGAAAGAGTCCTGTATTGTTATTTTTCGTCACTACCTCCCCGAGTGGGTAATTTGCGCGCCTGCTGCCTTCCTTGGATGTGGTAGCCGTTTCTCAGGCTCCCTCTCCGGAATCGAACCCTGATTCCCCGTTACCCGTGGTCACCATGGTAGGCACAGAAAGTACCATCGAAAGTTGATACGACAGACATTCGAATGAGACGTCGCCGCCACAGAGGGCCAGCGATCAGCTCGAGGTTATCTAGAGTCACCAAAGGGGCCGGGGCGCCCCGGAGAGGGCACCCCGCTTGGGTTTTGGGTCTGATAAATGCATGCATCCCCGGAGGTCAGCGCTTGTTGGCATGTATTAGCTCTAGAATTGCCACAGTTATCCAAGTAACGTGTAGAGCGATCAAAGGAACCATAACTGAAGCCATCCAGTTTCAACTGCGCCTACAGTGATTTGTTGGCAGCTTCACTAAGTTTGGTTGTTTATGGTTGATGACGGGTGTCACAGACGTAGGACGTAGGCTACTTGTGCTTTGCTCTTTGATTATTGCCTGGTGCTGTATTAGTCCAGTTGTGAGTCATGAGTCCAGTTGGATGCGCACCGGCCTCTCTCTCTCTCTCTCTCTCTCTCTCACACACACGCACACACACACACACACACACACACACACACACACACTGTGGCTGGGTATCACCTCACCTCAGTGAACATATGTATATTTGACATTTGTGGACACAGCGACCCAATGATAAAAAAAAATAAAAAAATACTCACGAGCACAGATATTAACACATTTTACTCGGATTATACTCGTGCTCGTAAAAAATGTATTATCCGTACCGGATATCCGAGTATTTGGCTCATCCCTAGTCATGGGTGTAGTTATTGTAATCCTGAGGAGCTTTGTGGTCTCTGCAACCACCTCCCTTAGGTTGTTATCCAGGATGAATAAAGAGACTGCACTGTAACAGTTCTTAAACTCGGGGCTGTCATAAATCAGGGACAGCTCCGTCTGCAACCGGGATGTGTTCAACACTGGATACGTTTCTACCGTAGCTCCTAATGCTGCCATGGGGAAGGCCTTAGCATGGTTCTCAAAGTTGTTGCTTTGTACCAATGTGGCGGTGCTGAGATGGTTGTTGAAGGCCAATCTTTCCTTGACATTAGCGATTATAGTGTCACACACCTTCAGGAGTGAGAGAAAGAATAGGTGTGGAAATAATATTTCTCATATTTCCAAATATTTTCTTATTTTCTTCTCAAATGTAAGTCTGCAAACACTTAACCTTTGTTACTTGTTTTCTGCTTAGCCTTTGTTTAATGTTTTTTTTTTTAATTACCTTGTATGCCTGTCTTTTCCTGTTATTGCTGGATCCACTTCTTCTGCCATCAATGGATGTGTGCTCTGCCGAGAGGGAGGCTATGGAGTTGCGTATTTTGGACATTTCCACAGTGAATGTTGTAATGGACTTCTGTGCCTTGACTGGATCAACGTTTCAAGACTAAAGTTGTCCAAAAAGGATGTTCACTCGGGCCATGATCTGGTGGAACACAGAGAGGAAAAAGAGAAATTCCTTGTCCTGGAGCATCCTTGTGAATCCACTGGCCTCTCTGATTGTGGTTTTGTCAAAATCATTTGAACTTTGGATTGCTTTAAAACACGCCATCAAGTCATCCTTGTGTTCTTGTACTGTGTTCACAACACAGCTCTGAAAATTCCAGCAGTGGGTCTGTGATGCATAGCCTGCGTGCAACAACATCATCCGACACTTGGGTTCTTTTGTGGGATCTTGAGAAGAAAAAGGAGAAGCCGCTGAGATCAGAGAAAAAAATACTAACTAACTAACTAACTAACTAACTAACTGATGAAGCTGCCTTTTGCATAACAAGATTGAGTTGGTGCGCGTAGCAGTGGTTGAAGTGAGTGTTTGGGGAGACGTCGTTCTTTCTCACCCCACCTGTTGCACCACGCATGACACTTGCACCATCATATGTTTGAGCAATTAGTTTGCTCTTGTCTCCTTCCTTAGGAAAAAATAAGCCCAGATTTTCCAGAAGAGCATTTCCAGTGGCATCAGCTTTTGTCTCTTCATCCAGTTTGACAAAACAGTAAAATCTCTCTCGCACCACATTGGCTTTATCAATGTACCTGTACACAATGACCAGATGGCAATGCGTAGTTATGTCCGTCATCTCATCTGCTTGTACTGACACAAATTCGGCTTCCTTCAAATCCATGATGATATGGTCACGTGTGACGGCGAGCATACAGTACAGTAGCTCATTTTGAATTGTTTTTGATGTGCCTTTAAAAACAGTGTTCTCAGTCTCTAAATGTGTTTTCAGTGCACTGTCCAGCTTAGAAACAAAGTTAACCAGCCCCCTGAAAATTCTTGGATTGTCCGATGTCTCTGTTTCATCGTGCCCCCTCAGTGCAAGCTCAAAAGCACCACAAAACTTGAGGCCGATCGATCAGTTTAGACAAAACGTGCCTATTGTGGTCCACCTCACTGTTGTGCTTTAGTATGCTAACATGATATGCCTTATTGAGCTGTGTGGCAATGTTAGCATGTCCAAGCATGCAAAGCTTGAGTGCTGCCTCCATGTGTGTTCTGCTCACCTCATGTTTATTAGCTCTCTCCGAAAACTACTTCATGTCTCTCATTCCTGTTTTAGTCCATGCCCTGTCACCTTGGCCTTCAGCAGAGGGACAGAAGAGAAGACAGGGAAAACAAAATACTGCATTCTGAATAGGGCAGCCACACAGCCATGTCTTTTTATCATACCAGCTTCTTGAAAATGCTCTTACATAGGCTCTCCCTCTGTCACCGGCCTGTCATTGGATCTTTATATCTGGTTTTCCTGGTCCAAGGTGTTTAATATTATTCTTCTCTTGAAAACTTAGTCGTTCAAAACTTAAACTTGTTTCTATTAGAGAATCTATGCTGCTGGGGACAGTAGCATCAGCCATCATGCTAACTCTATCATCTTCGTCTCAGCAAGGCGGTTAGCTAGAGTGGACTTACATTTGCTGCTGAAAGATTGCCGCGTGCATTTCTTTGCAACACCGCTAGGGTATAATGTGATTCACTGTTGGTTTGCTGGGGCGCCAGAAAATGCGTCTGTCCAGCATTATTACACCTTCAAATGATACATTCTACAGGCTGTCACTAAAATTTAATAGCACACAATTAGAAAACAATGAATTTAAATATTTTTATTGTCATTTTAACCAACAAAATCAAAAAAATAGTAAATGGAAAGAAAATTATATTTTTGCTTGTCAATCAAGTGAGAGAGCCTGCCAGAGACAGAAAAGACAGAGAATGAATGGATAGACCAACCACATAAGAAGAGAGACTGCAGCACAGAGCTGCAATTCAAATGAATTAATGAAACACTAACAGTAAGTAACACTGAAAGCAACTCTCCTCATTTCCATTCGTTTTATACAGTGTGTTAAAATGCTGAACGATGGTAGGAATAGAAAATGACAAGAATATC
>OMKZ01052554.1:0-12455 GCA_900302535.1 Neoniphon sammara
ATCAAAATCTGTTGCATCCTAAGTTAGCAGTACTGTATACGTTTCTATTTTATAATTTTGTGTGTGTGTGTGTGTGTGTGTGTGTGTGTGTCTGGGGGGGTTGCACTGTCAGATGCCAGTAGATCTGTCCACTCTGTCTGAGGAGGAGCGCCGGGCTCGACATAAGAAGAGAGAAGTGAAGAAGGTGATAAAGACAGCAGTCCATTATGAAGACGACTTTAAAGCTGACGACTACAGCCGCTTCTGGAAGAAGAAATAACTCTTTTATATATGTTATATGTATGTGGAATGCAAGACAAATTAAAAGATATGGAAAATATAGAGAGATTGCCTGTTATGTCTGTATTTAACAACCACAGCCAGGCTCTGAAAGAGGACAAAACGCGCAATCTGTGCTGTCTGTTTCTACTAGGCTTCTATTTCAAAGGCTGATACATGGACACTGGGTTCTAGTGTTTGGATTAGACGCAGTGTAACAGATTAATTTATTTATCTGTCAGTTCCATTACACACACTCTGATGTTTTACCCTGGAAGAGGAACAAATCCGGCGTCTGGAAGAACTTCTGATGGTCTTTTAAGAGTTGCATCAAGCAGCTCATGTCATCATACTTCTAGGTGACATTTTAATAAAAGGTCTGCTTGGCCAAGAAGAAGATGATTCTCACTAGTACAGTTTTTTTTTAAAACCATTTTTAACCTTGCATAGCATCACAGACATGCTGGATCTCTACTAAACATGTGTATCAAGTTCTGTGTAGATCAGAAAATGTTCAGTGACCTGATAATAATAAATTTTATTTGTAAAGCACTTTTCAAAAACAATAGTTTACAAAGTGCTGAACAGAATGAGAGAAAATTAAGTACATGTTAAAAATAAGCACTAAAACACTTCATGGATTCATATAATAAATCAATCTGTTAAATTCATTATCTTAGACTGGACCAGATCCCATTTTTAATGAAAGGACAGTATCAGCCTCAGGTATCGGTGTAACACTGGTGATAATAGCTTACCAGTGAAATGGATTTGCTGACACTCACACTGACAAACTGATTAATAATTGACAGCTGAAGGTTTATTGCAG
Source organism: Neoniphon sammara (assembly GCA_900302535.1). Classification (NCBI taxonomy): domain Eukaryota; kingdom Metazoa; phylum Chordata; class Actinopteri; order Holocentriformes; family Holocentridae; genus Neoniphon; species Neoniphon sammara. Next base: position 1,088 of record OMKZ01052554.1, read on the forward strand.
GGATTCACATACTTCAGTCAAGTTAACCAGCAGGATAGACAAACTCCCTCATACACGGAGTCTCTAAAGTAATTCTAACCAGAGATAAAATACATACGGGAAACAGCGGAGAATTATTGTTTGTAAGGAGCCAGCAGGATCTGGAGGCTGAGATCCAGCATGTCTGCCAGTCTTCCCACAGGTCTGCATCCTTTTCTCTTTCACTTCTCATCCTGCCGTTTAGCTTTTGTGTAGTTCAGGGTTTAATTTCACTCTAAATTATTTCCAAACTAGTACAATATGACAACTGTCTTAGGAAAAGTTATATTTGATGGGTAGTCTAATTGTTTAAACATGTTCTGTACATGTGTGGCCTTCTGTAGACCTGCTGCTGTCAGTATGCACATTTTGCACTTAGGCTGTGGATTCACGTTTTCTTCAGATTCTCACATTCTCATGATTTAATATTCATTCAGTACTGTCAGAAGCATCCTCTTGCCTTCTTTCCACATGCTGTGTTGTTATAGCCTGAATTCAAAAGGAAGTAAATTGTGATATTTGTCACAGGTCTACACACAAAAACCTATACTGTCAGCATGGATTTTTTTCAATTCTACATTTTTATAAATCGATTTAAAATGATGGTTTTGTGTCAACAAATATTCAACTCTGAAAAATAACTTAGCACTTCCTGTTGGAGCAAAGGTGTCCAAGGTGTCCTTGTTAGAGGTCCTCTTTGGTAGGGATCAGTTCTGATAACAAACAGCAATAAATAAATAAATAAATAAATAAGAAGACACTCTAAAATGCAGTTAAAATGCCCTTATAATAATGGAATGGTTATACATAATCCTTTAAATGACCAGAGTTTCATGTAAATCCATTCAGACCTTCTTTAGATATCTGTGTCAAAAACAGACCAGACACGCCCACTACCACGCCCCCAACTGGTGTGAAAAATGAATCAACCCTTCCCTGGCTCATGATCAGTCTTTCTACCAAGTTTCAAGTAAATCCGTTCAAAACTTTTTGAGATATCTTGCTCACAGACAAACAGACAGACAGAGGTAATTACATTACCTCCTTGGCAGAGGTAATCACAAAAGTGGTCTTACAGTTAATAAAATGCTTAATGACATTATCTCCTTCCTGGAAAGATTATAATGTGTAGGAGCCCTTCTATTTTTAGATCAATTAAAACTACATCAGAAAAAGTCTGACCTGAGTCACGGTGCTTGTAGATGGTGTGGAGTTTTGCCTCTACCAAGCCCTGAGATGCAAGTTTCTGTGGATATGAAATAAGTCAATCTTTCTTAAGACTAAGCGGGGGCAACAGAGGGGCCTTTGGACAAAACCTGAATATTCTCCTGATAGGGGCTTCCCAGAGGAGCTCAATCTTTATGTCCTTTAGAGTTCACTACAACTTGGTTTGAGCCCACTCGTGGCCAATTAATTTGATTGATCATAATTTAGAGGGAATCACATGTATATATAAGGGTCCCTGTTATGAGCTGTCGCAGGAAGCACACATCAAGAAAAGTGGAACCCTCCCTTTCCAGCTTCTAAAACCAATTTCAGACAGCGGTGGAAATACATATAGTGAACATTTAATTCAAAAGTAACCCAAAGGAGAAATTATAATAAAAGTACAGTGGCATCTGGGTGAGGCATGGCCAAAATAACAAACAGCATACAATGTGAGAGAAAGAAAGTCCATGTAGCCGAACAATAAAAGGAACTATAACTGATACATACACTCTCCTACCTCTGTAATTACACCAAAAACACAGATCAACATAGATGGCAGCTTGTCCCAACAGGTTCCAGACAACAAACTAGGACAAGTCTGAGTGGTCCGTGAGAAATAACAAAAGCCTGTAACTACACTGGTCCATGCCAGTGGAACATAACCATCGACTGCATAGTCAGTAGAAATCAGGCCAGTGGGTTGAGGGCTGCTGCAATCTGCAGGTTGACTCGCACCGTCTTTATACCGTCAGCGCTCACTGAACAGCCAATCACCTGCTATCACATCTCCCAGTCTGAAGTCAATTACTGGCACACAGCCCAGGCACACACACACACAAGGAACTCAGGAGGAGAGATAACCACCGTACTCCAGAGTCTTGAAAGGCTCTTTTAATCTTGTCAGCTTATTACATAGATAATGAGGGGACTCTGTCCTCGAAACGAATGAATCAAAGTCATGACTGTAGCTGAGCAGCACTGCAAATTCAAACGTGAGAACCAATCAAAAATAGTGATCAGAAATTTAGCAAATAATGCCAAATAAATGGAGTGAATAATTTGGTAAAGTTTTATTTATATGGCAGGTACACATTGCTTCACTTTTGACTGTCTAAAATCTAAAATGACACCCAGGTTTTTGGGGGCGGCCTGGTGAGGAGGCAGTGGACCAAGAAAGGGATGTCATTTATAAATTCAAAATGTATAAATTCAGCCTAAAATATAATGTTGATTTAGTGGCATGTTACACTTTGATAGAACATCGCTGTCTCTCGCCAAATGAGTCCCCAGTTAACCATTCATGAACTTGCATTGCAGTATAATAAAAAGAGAGAATATCGTCCCATAATGAAATGTATTCTATGTGTTTTGCATGCAGTGAGCCCTACTGGGTTGCTCACTACAGCGACACCCAGCACCAGTTTGACCCTGGAGGCTGCTGACATCATCGTGGTGGTCGTCTACTTTATCTTTGTCATGGTGGTTGGGATCTGGGTGAGTGACTCAAATCATTTTTACATATATGCTTTTATCTTCATTTGTGAATCATTTTAAAGCTGCAATAGGCCAGTTTATTTCAACACAATGTTGTCATATGAAGTGAAATGTCCATTATCCTCCAACAGTTATTCATTCAATAAATGTGATCTGGAAGGAAATTGGTCTCTGATTGGGCTCTGATTCACAAAAAAATGTTCAGTTTTAGAAAATTCTTTTCTCATAGCTTCTTTTTACTTTCCATAGAGTGTAGTTGTATTGCTAATTCGTTTGTTGGGAGTCAGGATGCTCTCACCCACCTGTAAGTCTTTGTATGAAATCAGAGTGAAAATGATACTTTTGGTTCATTTTCTATTCGGTCTGATTTGATTTCACACTGCACTCATTTAAGCAGACCAGAAAAGGGCTGGAACTGGAAACATCCTCGCAGAATTCTTTCATCGATTGGTCAGAAAAATAAAGCGGTGGAAAGTGTAAATTTTCACGGCTGTTTGGTAACCTTTACAACTATCTCCTCTCCAGTCTTCGGTTCGAGCCAATCGCAGCACAGTGGGTGGCTACTTCCTGGCTGGTCGTTCAATGAGCTGGTGGCCTGTGAGTATCCTGAGCTGGGCGGGGTCGTGTGTTTTAGTGGACTGACTCCATGTCAACATTTTACATCCCACATTACATGAAGTTCCCCCCTGTCCTGTCAACATGATTGGTATAGCAATCAATCCCAACTAGAAAAGGCTCAATTTTCTAAAGAATATTTGTGTGCTTGCTTCACACTGAGGAAGTAGACCGCTGAAATAATTGCGGCTGTAGCTGAAGTAATTAAAGCTCCTGAAGCAGTAGCTGAAGAAGTAGAAATAGTACTCAAAGTAGTTGAAGTAGAAGCTGAAGTAATAAAAGTAATTGAAGCAATACTTGATGTTGTTGAGACAGTACTTGAAGTAGTTTAAGCGGCAGCTGAAGCTGTAGTAGTAGCCTAATAGTTTATTCGGAGTTTAAGGTGATTTTTGCACAAATGTCCCACAGTAATCACTAAATTGAAGAAAATGTAAAAATGTAGAAGTTGTAATAAGCAGTAGTTAAATCATTTAAAGGTAATATCAGCAGAGATAGCAGAAGTAGCTACTTATCCTTGACAGTTAAGGAAAAACTGTGCATGGAGCACAAATCATGTATTTATTTTTGTTTTAATTGTCAAACAAAATCAATCAATCAGTCAAACTTATAAAGTTCTATTGTGTTCTATCCTGTCCCGTTCTCTTCTGTTGTAATTGTTATGTTGTGTTGTTTTCAGTTCCAGTCTGTCTTGTTGTGTTCTGTCCTTCCCCGTTTCGTTCTGTTGTTCAGTAAACTGTTGTTCTGTGTTGTTTTGTACAGATTGGAGCATCTTTGATGTCCAGTAACGTTGGCAGTGGTCTGTTCATCGGTCTGGCTGGAACTGGAGCAGCAGGAGGCATCGCTGTCGGGGGGTTCGAGTGGAATGTACGACACATTGCCTCACCATGTGTGTGAAAGAGAGAGGGGGGAGGGAGTGTGTGTGTTAAATTATATGGACTTTTCAAGGTCAATATTTTCAATTTTTCAGTGTTTCCTCTGAAATATTCTTCTTGTCTGCCACCTAGAAACATCCTAGCAATCACTTAGTACCTTAACGAACACCTAGAAACACCCTAACAGTTACCTGGTGCACCCTAGCAACCATCTGATACACCCAACAACCCAAATAACAACTTATAGTAAGCCCAAGTAACAACTTATAAAAGCCCTAATGACAACTTAGAGACCTTAGCAACCACATAGATACACCTAAGTAACCATGTAGTACACTGTAGCAAATACATAGAAAGCTCCCCTAGCAATCACCTGTTACAGATGAGGAACCACATACACCACAACACCCGATAACAGAAAGAAAGAAAGACAGAAAGAAAGAACAGACATAAAATAACAGTATGCTGCCCCAGTATGCGGATCCCAATTTTCCTAAAAAGAAGAATATTGATAATCTATCGTTGTAAATCTAGTTTCCATGTGTCTCTGCAGGCGGCGTGGGTCCTGGTGGCTCTGGGCTGGATCTTCGTGCCGGTCTACATCTCTGCTGGTGTGGTGACCATGCCTGAGTACCTGGCCAAACGCTTCGGAGGCCAGAGGATACGGATCTACATGTCTGTCCTGTCACTCATCCTCTACATCTTCACCAAAATATCTGTAAGACACACACAAACACACACACATGCAAACTCACACAATGATTTATATATGGATATTTACATTTACAGCAACTTCAACTGTTTAGCAGATGGTATGGCAGATGTATATAGATATAATTTTAGCGTTTCAAATACAATTCATGCATTATCTGAAATATTGGATGTGTGTGTATGTGTGTTTTCGCGCATGTGTGTGTGTGTGTGTGTGTGTGTGTTATCCAGACAGATATCTTCTCTGGGGCGTTGTTCATCCAAGTGTCTCTGGGCTGGGATCTCTACCTGTCCACTGCCATACTGTTGGTGATCACTGCTGCTTACACTGTGGCAGGTACACACACACACACACACACACACACACATATACGTTTAATAATGGATCTATCCACAAGTCAGGCTTTCATTTGATCACTGCTTCTACAGTGCACGAGTTAGTAGCTCAGTGTGTGTGTGTGTGTGTGTGTGTGTGTGTGTGTGTGCAGGTGGTCTGACAGCAGTGATCTATACCGATGCCTTCCAGACTGTTATCATGGTGGTGGGAGCCTTCACGCTTATGTTCATAGGTAACACACTCACACTCACACACACACACACACACACACACACACACACACACACACACTAAAGGCCAAAGGTGCCTTCTGGTGCCACTTCCATTGTTAGTCAAAAGTGTGTGTGTGCGTACATTTTTCAGCATTCTCCAGAGTTGGTTGGTATGACGGACTGCTGGACCTCTACCCGTCAGCGATCCCCTCAGTAACAGTAGCGAACACCACCTGCCACGTGCCGCGCAGCGACGCCTTCCGGTTGCTAAGAGACCCGGTGACGGGGGATCTCCCCTGGCCCGGTTTGGTGTTCGGTCTCACCGTCTTGGCTACGTGGGTCTGGTGTGCCGATCAGGTAATAATGATTATTACTAGACTGATATGTGTTACTGATATGTCTTCTCACACCTGTACTTAGCAAAGTGTGTAATGTGTGTGTATGTTTGTATGCGTGCACGTGCGTGTGTGTCCAGACAGTAACAGTAGCGAACACCAGCTGCCACCTGCCGCGCAGCGACGCCTTCCGGTTGCTAAGAGACCCGGTAACGGGTGTTTTAGACAGTTGTTACAACAAATTTAAATAAACAGGGTGTTTGTGTCCTTAGTTGTTTCAGGTGATTGTTTTTTTCACCACGACAAGAAAGGAATTCTGGGGTCAAAAAAACAGATTTTGATAATTTTTTTTACTATAAAAATGTTCAAACTTAAATATATTGAGTATCAGCACGCCATATCAGCTAATAATAATCAATCAGTCAATAATCACCCTGATGTGTCTGGGTGCAGGTGATAGTCCAGAGGTCTCTGTCAGCACGGTCTCTGTCTCACGCCAAAGCAGGCAGCGTGTTGGGAGGATACCTGAAACTGCTGCCCATGTTCTTCATCGTCATGCCAGGCATGATCAGCCGAGCACTGTTCCCCCAGTCAGTCAGTCAGTCTCTCTCTCTCTCTCTCTCTCTCTCTCTCTCTCTCTCTCTCCTCAGTACATATGCATTATTTCATTGGACAGGTGGACAGGTGCACCTTCAAAGGGACTCTGCAGGTCAAGGGCACTCTTGCCGGGTTTTTAGATCAGTGTTCTGACATCTGATTGGCTTATTGCCTCGTTATATGCTGATACAGTCCAGGTGTGTTGAGTGTCGTCATGTCTGATGATGGTGTAATACTGAAACGTCCTCTGATTTGTGAATAAATAGTCATTTTTGTATCAGTAAACCTTGTTTTGTTAGATTTATTCCTCTTTTTATAACAGTGTCCGGGTTACTATGGTTCAGCTTGCATAGATGTCAGTTGGTATTACTGATCAACAACCTGTCAATAATGCCAAAAAGTGGCCAAATATATGATAATTTCGCCGTTTCACAAAATAATGTGTAAGTTAACTTGACTCCTGACTGCTAGATCACTGTTGTGACAGTTTTATCTCTCTGTCTAACCAACTGCTTTTTCTTCTCTCTCTCTCTCTCTCTGTGTGTGTGTGTGTGTGTGTGTAGATGAGGTAGGTTGTGTGGATCCAGCAGTGTGCCAGAGTGTGTGTGGAGCTTCAGTTGGTTGTTCCAACATCGCTTACCCAAAACTAGTGATAGAGCTAATGCCTGTGGGTAAGACACACAAAAACATATGAACAGTTCCTATTTGGAGGGCATTTTTATATATATTGTATTTAAAGCCTCTCTCTCTCTCTCTCTCTCTCTCTCTCTCTCTCTCTGTCTCTCTCTCTCTTCCTCTGTCCAGGTCTTCGTGGTCTGATGCTGGCAGTGATGTTAGCTGCTCTGATGTCATCTCTGACCTCCATCTTTAACAGCAGCTCTACTCTGTTCACACTAGACCTCTACCACAGAGCTCGGCCCAGGGCCACAGAGAGGGAGCTCATGCTGGTTGGGAGGTAGGTGCACATGGTCATATGTGTAGATACAAATGCACAGGCAATAAACACACAAGAAAGTCTCATGGAGTTCCATCTCAAGTAGGCTTGGATGATGAAAATTTAAAACAAAATCTCTAAATAGGCACAAAAACGGCTCATAACTTCCGATCGGATTCACACATTACAAATCTTTGACCAGGTATGTCCCGGGCCACAGAAGACCTGATTAACTTTTCAGGACGTCCAGTCAAAAGGGGGCGTGGCATACCACAAAAAGTCACATAACTTCCCAACGGATTAGTGTAACACCACAGAATTTTGACACAACATTTATCCTGGGCAAAGGAACAACATATAAACGTCTCACACTGATTTGGCCACGCCCATTTCCTCTCAGGCCACGCCCACTTCCGTTTTTTTTTTTCTATTTCTTCAAAGGGGGCCTTGCTACTTGCTACGCCGACAAGTTGATTGACACACAGACACGCCCATGGCTTGGATTTTCTAGGGCCATGATCCCAGTCAGACCCAGCCTGCTAGTACTGCTAACACTAACACTAACACTGGTGTATTTGTAGGGTGTTCATCCTGGTCTTGGTGTGTGTTAGTCTACTGTGGATTCCAATTATCCAAACAGCCAACAGTGGACAGCTGTTTGACTACATCCAGTCAGTGACCAGCTTTCTGGCTCCGCCCATCACCGCTGTATTCCTAATGGCTATCTTCTGGCCACGTGCCAACGAGCAGGTGTCACACACACACACACACAGTTTCATCTATTTGACTCTGCATGCCATGTTTTTTGTGTTTGTTTATTTGCATGTGTGTGTGTGTGTGTGTGTGTGTGTCAGGGTGCGTTCTGGGGTCTGATGGTTGGTCTGGTGGTGGGGTTGGTCAGGATGGTTCTTGAGTTCACCTACACTGTTCCCTCCTGTGGTGAACCTGACCGCCGCCCTGCTGTACTGGCTGATGTCCACTACCTGTACTTCGCTCTCATCCTATTGGCTCTCACTTGCCTCATCATTGTTGCTGTCAGCTTGGCTACGGCCCCAATACCTAAAGAACATGTAAGCAATACGTGCACACACACACACATGTAAACACACATCTCAATCGCCATTACTGGCTAAGTTCATTGCATCAGTTCTCCTGATCACAGCGGGTATAGACAGTTCTCAGATGACATCATACACCCTCTTTTGACCATACTGGACAGCCACAGCTCTTAGGCAACAGTGGCTACGCAGTTGCTTATATTTCTAAATGTACAACTCAGCCGTCTCAACAGCATTCAGTAAACATCTTTACTTCTGACTGGGCATCATTTAATTTGGCATGGGAACTGGTGACATCATCACTGATACTTCTGGTTATTATTGCCATAGAATCTGCTCAGCCATCACGGTCTTGTAAATATATGTCATTCAATTCAAGGCAATTTACTGTCATTATATCATAAAAGCATAATAAAACATCCGTTCGCCATTCACTCCGGTGCAGTTTATTTGGCCTGTTTAAAGTCGCCTGCTATGTTAAGGGCTCCCTCAGGATGTGCCGATTCCTGTTTGTTCATAGCCTTGAGAGTATCTTGAGCGTCTCCATGGCATTACCATGTGGGGCAAACATAGTGAATTCCCTTGGTAAGTAGAAGGGTCAGCACTTTATCTTAAGATATTTCACGTCAGGTGATATTTTGGAACCGTTGTTGCATTAGTGCACCACATACTGTTGACAAAGATGTACAGACCTCCTCCCTGGTTCTTTCCTGATGCATTAGTCCAGTCCAACTGAATGGTCCAAACCCAGAAATACACTCAGATAACATGCTTACAGTTTATTGGTCAATGCTTTTATTGATTTCTCCTCTCCAGTTGTACAGGTTAACCTGGTGGTCCAGACACAGCCAGGAGCCTCGCATCGACCTCCCTGATCCATGGATGGCCTCCGACCCTGTGACCTCTGACCCCAGCCCTGATCCTGATGCCTCACCAGAGTCCGGTGGAAGGTGGAAGAAAGCCGCTCTGTGGCTCTGTGGTCTGACTGGCTCCAGCTCCGGTTCGAGACCTGCAGCAGTGCAGAACGCCAGACTGACCTCACTGCAGGAGCAGCCGCTCTGGAGGAATGTCTGCAACATTAATGCCATAATATTACTGGTTGTGAATGTGTTTCTGTGGGGATACTTTTCCTGATATTATCATTGCCTTTATTTATTCAGGGACAGCCAGTTGAGAGGAAGTTTAGAAAAGATTCAGAAAACTTTATTGATCCCCACAGGAAAATTGCTTTAATGAAGTTCTGCAATGGCCGGGAATCAAACCCAGGGCAGCTGCTTGGAAGGCAGCTATGCTCACCACTATACCACCATTGCTGATATGCTCTTTTTTTCAGTGATACAATGATTACAGGAAAGAAACTGATGATGTATAAAAGTTAAGAGCAAGCACATGTAACATACAGGTTTCAAATGACTTAAGACAGCAGCTCACTGGGCACAAGTACAATGTAACTGCAAAGTGTCACACAAAAGAAGTTTGAAACATTCAGTCCTTTGGTATCATCTAATTTTAGCGAGCACTACAAAGTCACCCATTTGTGAGGGGCATAGTGTCTAAAAGCAGGTTTTCTCAATTTGGTGTGGACGCAAGCTATTTTTAAAACCTTGTGATCGTGTGAGGCACATGATTGTTTTGTATTTCAGAAGATGGGTAAGGTAACCTGACAATTTATTAAGTAACGATTTGTAAATGAAAAGCATACAGTGTTTTTGATAAAGACTGCAGTGGTGTGTTCTGAACCCACCGCCATTTATAAACTGAAGTGCAGAGTGATGAACTGCATTAAGAGGTTTCAGTGTAAAGGCAGCAGACATAAAGGACATCACTGTGGTCTAGTTGGGACAACTTGCTTCCTACACTCCTCAGTAAAACAAGGTGTATTTTAATGGAAGACTGCCAACTTAGTTTTCATTTTCCTTGTCACTTCCACAATATTTGTTTTGAAGGTCAGCTATCATCTAATCAAATACCCAGGTAGTTGTATAAGTGTACTCTTTCAACTGATAGACCATCATACTAATTACCAAAACAGTGTGCTGTGGTGATTAGTATACAATATGTATTGTTTAGTATCAGTATTCTTTGTGGGACACAGTGACTACAGACAAGAGTGACACTTTGTAGTAACAGGTCTGAATACACTGTAACACCCTGCTAGCTCCTCCCTAAAACTACCTGTAACTCAGGTCTAAGCATCACCTCTCCAGCAAGGTCAAAATTATATATTAAGTTCCAGGAACTTTACCTGGGACCGTGTTGTTGCCAATGGAAACTATCCCAGAAACCGTGGAACAGCCCTCACAGCACGCCACGCCTTGTTAAGTTGAAAAGGGCCAAAAGTGCTTACCAGATTGTATGACTGCCATCCAGAAACAAACACCAGTTTTGATGGCACTTTATCTCCAGAAATTGTGACAAAAAAAAAATGACCATTTTGGCTTTGCATAGCTGAAGATGAAAACTGTAATAATATGCATATTGTGCACCACAGCAGAGAAGAAAAGAAGAACAGCTCGTTCCTGAGACCCTCCAGTTTTGTGAACCAATGGGAAGAGGGCAGAAGTGTTTGAGCATGTGCAGTAGTCTCCAAATCCTTAACCCTACTCCCTAATCTTAAAGATGGCAGAATAGAAACAGAATCAAACCATAAGTGTTCGAACAGGCAATTAGGTGGCCGCTTTGCACCAATACAAAGAGTTGTATTGGCTTTGATAACCTACCCAGGGACTCCGGAAAGTCTGAGGGGAGAGGGACCCAGGAGGGAGATCTGAGGTGCAGCAGCTGGCATTTACACATGGATTGTATAGTTTTGTTTTTGTTTGTTTTTTTAGACACCATCGGGTGTCCTGTGCTGTGTCCTTTGTTTTACCTGAAATAACACAATTTTAGCTACATAAAGCCTGCCCACTGCTGCCACTGTAGCCTCATCATCACTAACTCACTTTCCACAAGAGGGGACAATACACTGGGGTACAG
>OMKZ01052562.1:0-12513 GCA_900302535.1 Neoniphon sammara
GCCGGAGAGACTTCTTGCACATTGCACAGTTAAGCCAAATTATCATGTTGTATAACCCGGCCTCAGTGTCTTCCAGGCAGCTCATTACCACATGAATCCCTGCAGCTTCACATCACTGACAGCAGAGCGACATCTTTATTGATTTTTCCCTCCAAACAGTTTCTCTGCAGGATGGAGCCAAAACACCAGAAGTCTTCATCTTCAGCTGCGTCTTTAAAGGTGCACTATGGGAATTACCAAGGGTCGAATGACGTGAGGACCCTTTTGACTCAACTGGCAAAAATATCTTGGAATAGGCTTTGATAGTTGAGTCTACATGGTTCCCATAAATTTTTGAGTCTAGAAGTTCTCACTTAAATCAACCTTATGTAACTCTTGCATGGTGCATTAATAAGAAAAGATATGCCCAAAGTGCACAGTCATATTTGCAAGGAACTATATTGCAGTACACAAGCAGGAATAATATTTATTATTCAGCAGCTTGATTGAAACAGGCCCTCATGAAAATTTGTAAAATGAACATGCCGACTGACTGACATTTTTCTTTTAAAGCAATTTTTTCTATTTAACCAAGTCTAAAAAAGAAATCTGCACTCATATTTTGCATGTAAAGATTGATATATTACACTAGTACATATAAATCGGTACAAATGCAAGCTTACTGTGCAGGTAGGCATCATGTTCATGAGCAATATCAAACCAACATAGTTCAGTTTGGGCGGTATTATTATAGGGGATGGAAATGTGTTGTTGTCAAACCGTCCAATGAATCAACACTTTACCTGTAAAACATGAATGAGAATGGCTTCTGCTTTTAGATATCTGAGTATACTCAGTCTGTGCACCTCCAAGCCTGTAAAAGAAACCAAGTATGCAGGTTTTTCCCCCCATCCTCTCTTATTTTACCATGACCAGCATACCTCAGCCTAAACCACTGCCTAAACCGTTTTACTTGTCCAGCCCACATCGCTGTCCCATTTTTGTGGTGGAGGAATCTCATGTGAAGATTACATTCTGCACTGCAAAAAAAATCCTGAATTGTCTTGAATCAAGTGTCATTTTCCTGATCCTAGTGGGCTGATCTGCCTTATTTCAACATATTTATACTTGCTCCCAGAAAATTTCCTCAAACAAGTGAAACTGCATTGAAAATAAGTGGGATTATCTCATCCCACTGGCAGATTTTTTCCACTTCTTTAATGAAGTTATGAAGACTGAATATGGGACTAAATGACTTGTTAAAATGGAGATTTTTTGCAGTGTAAACTCAAACACAGATGACATTTTTCAGAGTTCATGCTCATTTCACAAAAACTTGAGAGTGTGTTTTAGCACATGCAGGTTTTTGTGCACATGTGTGTGTGTTTGCATGCAGACATGAGTCTGCAGTGTTTGCATGGATATGAACGTGCACATTCCCAGCCAGGTCATCGTGTCTGTGGAGAGAAATTTGGACTGTGTGAAGAGCGCACTTAATCTGCCTGCATGTGGTCATCATTTATCATGAAGCGTGTTTTATGGCAGGAATATGCAGCTGTAGGCACTAACCTACAGAGCACAGCGGCGCGGCACTGCATCATCCTGCATTAAACTGAGCTGCTCCTGATGATTTTACCAAGCGCGTATCACGGGTTACGGACTTGGTCATTTATCACGGAGCTCCAACCTGAAGTCCAGTGCATTCTTCCTCGCCGCCACATGGGATTAACTCATTCACCCACACTGAGCCTTCAAGTCTGCACACAAAAACACTGCCAGCTCACTTTGCCTTCTATCTCCACATTTGTTGGCATTTTAGTGTAAATACACATTCAATACGACCGCGTATGGAGCCAAACAATGAAAACGGTTAATTGTAAAGGTCATATGCATGGTTCGGGAGTCTTCAGCCATCGAGCCATTTTTAATTCAAATTCAAATCTTGCCCATATTTCCTAACCCTTCATTTTCCTAGGAGACTCAGAATTCCCCTGCTGATCCAACTTTGTGAGAAAATCCAGAGAAATTTAACCAAGAGTTTAATTTTTCTGGATTTTCTCACATAGTTTGATCAAATTTCAAAATCTGCCTTTTTACTATATTTGTTACAAAGAATAACACAAAAAATCTTGGATCTATACCATCACTGTTGTTGCCAAATAGCCAATAAAATATGATGCACCAAACATGCAGCCTCATCATTACCTTACTGGTGTCTTCACTGAAAACATTAGGCTGACAGCCTCTGTTCCCTGTAACTCTGACTCACTATGTTTGATTTGCAAAATAAGATTTAAGCCCTGTTTAAGGTCTTAGTAAACTACAGATAGTGGTGTGAGATCCAGACAGGTCTTTATATTAATAAAAAAACAACTATTTGTTTAACATCTGCTCCCATTTCACACATGATGGTAATATAGTAAATTTAATCTATTGTAAGCATATGCAAGATGATTTACTTCCTTTTTCATAAAGAGTCTTTTTTCAGACTGAATAAACTTTTACAGTAAATTCAGAGATGCAGATGCAGTTTTTGCAATGTATTTTCATTGGTGTATGCATAAAAAGTAACCAGGATGCAAGAAAAAAAGGTTGATGAGTTCCCTCAATTTCAAAATTTGCCCTATTTCTGGACCCTCAAGGTTGGCAAGTACGCTCATGCACCGCCCAGCGATACCTGCCAACGCTAAGATACCAACAACTGTACTGTTGCCGCCACCATTTCCTCGCAGGAAATGAATTAGGATTCTGATTGGCTCAAGTCTCTGTCTGGCCTGGGATGAGAGAAGTGTGATTGGCAGGAAGGCGGCGGGCTTCAGCCAGAGCCTCTCTGTAGGGGGCGGTGTTGAGAACACAGAGCCTGTAGGCACACACACACACACACACACACACACACACATGCACACATTAAAAATCAGTAGGCCGGAGCACACCCTGTCCTTCCAGGTTCTGATAAAGCCACCAGGGTCAGCGGCTCTGGAGAGAACAGCAGCAGGTTTATAATTTTGTTTTTCCAGGTCGGGACTTGGATGGTCGACAGGGACAAACACTCACAGGGAGAGAGAGAGAGAGAGAGAGAGAGAGTGTGTGTAGCGTGACTCGGCTAAGTAGACACACAGCTGAGTCATTTTCCTCTGAGAGGAACACAATCATCAGAAACAGAGGTGTGGCATAAGGAGAGGGTTTGGTTATTAGTTTTAAATGTGAGAATAATTGACAGTAGTTTCATTTTAAAAGGAATTCAAGTTTTTGTGAGACTGGCCCTTTAGTTACCTGTTAAGAAATGAGAACATACACACCAAAATCATCCATTTGTCTCTGGATTATTGCGACATGCTAACACTCAATATTATGTTTAGCTACTGTAAGGCAAAAACTGACCTTTAAAGAATAATAGCATGCTATTGTTTTTGTTATACAGTCTGCAGAAGTTATCTCAGTTAGCTAGTTAGCCTAGCTGACCTTCCACGTTCAAACTAGCCACAGCTGTCTACGAAAGCTAGTTAGCTAGTTTGTGCCTTGCATGTTCATGATCATGAATGAATAGAAAAATAAGTCACTGCCATTTTTTTAATGTTTCTTTATGTTTTGACCATTTTGCCATCTTAGCTAGTCTGGAACCCATTAGCGCTGACATTAAGAACAGAAATCAGAAGCTTGGTCTCTGTGCCCCAAAAGCAAGTTTTCTTCAAGGATTTCTTCCATTATTTGGTTTGGTATGTCCAGGTTTTCTTTTCAAAACTCGCTCCACCAGGCGCTACGACTAATTTCAGAGTGGAGAACAGTACAAACAGCAAACTGGATGTGAGGCTAGCTGTTTCCTGTTATTTCAATTTTCCAGCACTGGGAAACCAGGTGTTGCATATGTATGTAACACCTGGTAGAGCGAGTTTTTTAGATCCTTGTTCTTTGGCTCCACCCACTGACCAACCAATGAGATTATTTCTGCCTTCAGAGCAGCTCTGAGAAATATCTGTGTAGCTAAAACTACAATCTCCTGCTCTGCACTGCCCTGCCAGGTCAGAGGTTTAGCGTCACGCTGTCTGTCAGACAAACAAGTCAGACTGAGACGACAAGAAACAGTGTGCGGACGGACGGACAGACAGAACGAGATGTAGGAATGTAAAATCATGGAGGACGAGAGGAGGGAAAAGAGGTGGGAGGAGCAGAGAGAGGGGGGATATAGGGACAAAATTAAAGGCTGATGGGTGGAGGTAGGAGAGGAGAAAGAATGGTAAGACAGTAACGTCCTCCCTGGTATAAATTATACAACACTGTCAAAAGGAAACACCGCACATAGCAGCTCTTGTGGATACAGATGAGGGTGGAGGTCTTCAATAACTCTGTCATGTTCTACACCATCCTCTCTCTCTCTCATTTGTTTTTGCCCATATGGATGTGATTTCAGTAATCTTTCAGGCTTTGTGAGATGACAGCCAGACAGGGAGCGACTGAGGAACCGTATTTCGTTGCCAGAACATGACACTCTGTTACAAGACGCTGCGGCTGACAAAGGTATGCACCGCCGGCGTGATGCAAACGCACTGACAGCTGGGAAAACGTCGTGATTGGAACGTAACCTCCGCCTTTGCTGAAACGCTGCCCTCTGCCGCGGCCGCCGCCGTGCCTCTCTCCGTTATTAGCCCTCCTCAAAAACAGTGAATGTCAATCAAGTGGCAATAACCTTAAGAGGCAAGCTGGAATTGGAATTATGGAAATTTGAGGGTTGGCGTTGGCTGAACGGACCCGCTATCCAGCTACAGTGAAGTGGCCCGAAAGAAAAGAGTGTGAAACTGGATTGAGACGGAGGAAAGGCAGGCCTGAGAGCTAAAAGCCCATACCGATCGTTTAAGAAAGAGAAGAAGTAAATGTTCCGAAAATAAACCACAGAAATTATTGCAACCCCTGGGAAACTTGTTAAAAGCTCATAAAACTAAAGTCCGCTATAATACATGAAGCTATAATGGGGATCCTTTTCACAGATTTTTTTTTTCTTGCAGGGGGAGTTTTTTTTTTCTTCTTTCTTTCTTTTCAACAGGACGTGGCAAGTTAACGAGGGATTGGCAGCCTGGAGTGTTACAGAACTGTACGTAGGTCTTGAATGCAGCCCAACTATAGGCCTGACCTCGGGTCTAACTCGCCCTGCTAGGACTGGTAGGTTAGTCACATACTGATGTACACAACAGTCTTCAAAGGAGCCTCACTCCATGCATTTATCCTGCATTATCCTGCATTAGCATAATGGACAAGTCTCCCTTGTATCATATGAGCAGAAGCAGTCAAATTAAAATCTCTCAGTTAGCCAGTAATCAGACCAAAACTTTACTGAAATGCATGCAGCAGTTTGGCATACATGCAATAAAATATGACTTTCAGAGTGACCATATCTGTATGTGCCCTTCACTGTGCCTGTATGTTGACTTGTGTTATCATTTTGTCAGTTTCTCAAAGTTGAATGTCATGTTGATTTTTTTTCAATCCTCTCTTTCCCTTCAAGAAGTAAATTTCCACTTGCTAGGCAGTCTTTTTAAGTAAGAATCTGTTCTTAAGTGACCTGCCTGGTTAAATAGAGGTTGAAAAAGAAAAAAAATATATTCAAAGTGCTATATTGAAACTCCAAGAAAGAAACTGTGTGATACTGATGGAGGATTAAGGTACGTATGTAGCACATCCATATCCTACCCCCTTTTTTTTGTCATGTAGTCCCAAACAGCACTGCCTGAAACCTAAACATGCTAACTTAGCTAACTATAATTCTAGGTGACATGAGCCCAAAAGCTGTAGCATTATTAGTTTGTGTTTGGGTTTCTGTTAAGCTACTTTGTTTGCTAGCAAGTTGGAGAGTCATAGCATCAGTGCAGTGGTGTTATTGAAAATGGGAATGGACATTTTGTGGTTTCATTTTGTTTGTTTTGTCATTAATCAAATAATGAGATTAATTTCTGATATATTTTTCCTAGACGTTATACATACATACATTCATATGGTGCAGAATTGCAAAATGGAAAGCACGTTTTGTTGCAATAGCAGCATGTATGACACACACACACACACACAATGGCCCACGTCTGGACAAATTGCAGCTGAGTCTGCTGTGAGTCAGAGAGAGCAGGGGCGAAGCGGCTACCGGGGTCTGCTCTGCGTTCAGCCTAAACGCTTCTGATCGACCTCGCTTGAAAAACGACACGGTGCTGAAGCTCTGGAAATCAAGAGCTGCTGGCACAACGTGTTGTTTTAACTGCCGGGCCGGGGGAAGGAGCGCAGGCCGGGCCACGGGCTGCACAACATTCCTCGTTCGCATTGATAGATGGATGTTACCTCGCGCAATTCATCTCGCTCTTGTAAAACACTCAGAGAGACAAATTGGGGAGGGAGAGAGCGAGCGAGCGCCAGCATCACATCTGGTCCTGTCCTGTCCGCTCCTCTCTGCTTCCTCCTCTCCTTCCCTCTGAATCCATCTCTCTGTTGGCCCTGCAAAGGCAAAGGCACCAACTTCTCACTTTTAAACCAACAAAAATAGCCATTAAATGCTTTTATTTTTTTCTGCTCAGAGAAATGAATCCATGAGGACGTTTGAAGTTTTGATTTGTTGACGTTGTAAGTCAATTCTTTATCTTATCCTCCTCTGATGTAAGACAGGCAATCTCAGTTTTGACCAAATTTAAGTTGCCAAGGCAGATAAACATATTTCAAATTTCACCACTGTCAAAAAAATACCAAAGGAATCTCAACAAGGACTTCAGACATTACACCCTGCAAAAATCTCCATTTTAACAAGTCATTTAGCCTCATCTTCAGTATTCAAATCTTGCTTTTTTTCCCAACAAGGTCAAAAATCTGCCAGTGGGATGAAATAATCCCACTTGTCCAATGCTAATCAACTTGTTTCCAGAATTTTCTCAAGTGTCATTTTCTTGATTCTAATGGGCTGATCTGCCTTATTCTGCCTTGTTTCAACAGATTTATTCTTGTTCCCAGAAAAAATCCCTGAATTACTGCATTGCAAACAAGTGGGATTATCTCATCCTACTGTCAGATTTTTGACCTTGTGTGAAGAAATGAGATTATATGATTTAAGATGGAGATTTCTTACAATTTCTAACCTCCTCTCTTTATCCACGCTGTATGCCATCTCAGATCTTCCTCCCTCCTGACTTCTCTGTCACCCTCTTATCCATTGAAGCCCAAACCATCATGATAAACGACCCCAGAAGCTTTTCATTTCAAATCATCTCACTTCTTTCTCTCTGTCTTGGAGCCGTCCGCCCACGTCTCTGTTTCTTCGCGGCTCCAAGGTGATGAGAGCTGTGATTGATCAGCTTTTCCAGCAGGAAATGAGAGGGCATCTCGCGCAGGCCTGTTCAAACAGCCAGCTATACGGTTACAGAGTTGTTCCAGGACAGCCCTTCACGTGATGGACTGACCGGTGCTGCTCACCCAGCCGACGTGAGTCATAGTTCCCAACCAGGTCCTCATCTCTGAGGTGTTCCCCACATGCACGCACGTGCACGTGCAAAAGAAACATTGGTGTGGTAATCTCTGAGTGTGTGCTTGTAATTTTGAGTGGCTTTGTCTCTGCATGAACATGTGACCTCATATCTGAACTGTGTGCTGCAGCAGGAGGTTTATGCCAAAATGTTTTCTCAGATTAGGGCCGTAGTGACATCTCTGTGAATAGAAAAAGGGTTATTTTATGTGCGACTGTCTTTGAAAATTAGCATAAACTGGGACTCAGCCTGAGGTCTCAAACTGTCCAAGAGGTCACAAGATAGTTTTTTGGGCGAGGCTGCAATTTGGCTTATGAATCAATAGACAGAGGGGCATCATTGACTCAAAGAGTCAATTCCTTTATTTGTCTCCCATTGTTTCAACACTGCACGTAAATTTGATCATTTTTCCAAATAAATAAATTAATAAAGACAAAGTACAAAGACTCTGAAGAGCAGCTCTTTATGGCGGGATGAGGCAGGTTTCATTACAAGTTTAACAGATCTGGCAACCCTGAAACAGCTGAGTAAAATCATGTCTACCATGTCTACCATACCAAGGATGACTAATCTGACATTTAGTAAAAAGCCAATATCGGCCCAATATATTGGAAAACTGATATACTTGTATAACCTCAGCCTGTGCTTTCCACTTTTCATGTGAAACGCCAATTAGTGGAAGATGGCAACTGGCCTCTTCCACTAATGAATCAAGTAAAATTCTCTGAAAAGAGAAAGTAAAAAGCATCATTTGTGTCCAAGTTGACTTTTCTGCTCATTTTCCCCCGGAACAAAAAGGTTGTGCAGTGAAAAATCTGAAACCCACTGATAAATCACTGAAGAGAGACGCAGATCTGCAGGTTTCTGCTGTTCCACGCAGTAAAAACACAGTTTGAGATCCTGTGAACCTTCAGCTGCTGAGGCAGCATTGTTGCTGTCTGGCTCAACTTCCTCATCTGCCATCATGATACATGCTCACCGTTAATTAAAAGACTCCCCTCCTCTGCACACACACACACACACACACACACACACACACACACTCAAACGTCCAGCGGGGAATTTAACCAGAGCTATTAGGGCCTCCACATTCCCGACATCCACGTTTACGCCGGCCCCAAAAGACACCTCATCTCGACAATTACAAGTTCCTCATAGCAAGAAAAAAAAAGTGACAGAAGGAGAAAGGAAAAGGCCGTGGGTGAAAAGGAGTTTCTTTCTCCTAATTCAAACCAGACATCCGTATCTCTCGCCTGTTTGCGGCCGGTTCGCCCTCTGAGGCAAACCGGACTCAGCACAGGATGCTGGGGAAATGAGAGCCGCCGTATTAGCCTCCCCAACACTGCATATTAATCAGCATTTAATAAAAGGAAAATAAATTGCCCTCCACTCCAAATATTATGAGTGTGACGCTACCTTTATTTTCATTTCACTGCAGATTTTTCCTCAAAAAATCTAAAACAAACAGCCGTGGTGAAAGAAGAGGGGAAGGACAGGGCCAAGGAGGGATGAAGACGTATGACCGGGGATCCATATATATACATATACATGTGAGAAAAAAAAAATCAGAAATAAAATAAACAGAGGTTGATGAAGAGGGGGCTTTTGACACGCCTCGACTCGTTCAGGGCGGAGAGGGAGTGGCGGCAGCTCCAGATTGATGTTCCGGGACAAAAAGTTTCCATGTTGGAGGGACGGCAGGCACGCAGAAGTCTCTTTTTCCATGTATGCGATTAAAACAAACATGGAAACCATCCACGAAAATGATTACATTGGCTTCTATTAACATGCAAGAATGAGAAAAAAAAATAAAAGTTGTGGAGGATTGTTAATTGTTAATGCCAGTGTGGGATGTGGTGGCGTCGGTGAAAGTTTCAGGTTTCATTGGAGAAGCTGGTTGCAGGTTTGAAACCTCGATAAATACCATGAACGTGCCCTCGAGCAAGGCATTGAAACTGCAACTGCTCCTGTAGAGCTGCACTGTGAAAATCTCTGTCTTAATAAATCATTTAATCTCATCTTCAGTGAAAAGTGAGTACAAAAATCTACCAGTGGGATGAGATAATCCCTCTTGTTTCCAATGCAGTTTAACTTATTGATGAATTTTTCTGGGAACAAGTATAAATCTGTTGAAACAAGGCAGAATAAGGCAGATCAGCCCACTAGGATCAAGAAAATGACACTTGATTCAAGGAAATTCTGGAAACAAGTTGATTAGCATTGGAAACAAGTGGGATTATCTCATCCCACTGGCAGATTTTTGACCTTGTTGGAAGAAAAACAAGATTTGAACACTGAAGATGAGGCTGAATGACTTGTTAAGATGGAGATTTTTTTGCAGTGTGCTGTGCAACTCTGCTGTGAAGGTGTGAATGTGAAGCCGGGCGTCACTGGAAAAGGTCAAACTTGCTCCGTTTGACTTTCCCTGGACAAATTCAGTTTAAAATAAAATAAAATTTAAAAAAATTAAAAAAAAGTTCCTAACTGTATTTCTAACTGTGTCAGCTCTGTTTTTGGAGCCACAAGATTTAGCAGCGGATCAATTGCGCCAAAAATGCAGAACAAGTAGCATGTGCAGCATTAAAACTGAAGCATATACAGACACACCTCTTTTCATAAAAACGGTATCCACTACTGCGAATTATTCCAACACTCACACACACACACACACACACACACACACACAGCAGCCCCTTTTACCTGCGGCAGTGGGCTCAGCTCTTGCCCCAGGCCTGATCTCAGGTTACCTGTTTTCCTTCGTGTGAGTGTAAAGTGTATTCATATGCTCCTGAGAGGGCCGAGATGGGAAGGAGACTGTTTTCCCAGTGATAAAAATCACTTGGCACCTAGCGAGAAGCCGGCGTCGCAGTACAGTACAGTATAGCACCGCGCAGCACAGAACAGCACCGCGCAGCACGGCCCTGGCACGGGTTCAGTGTACACAGGCAGGAGATGAGGACAAGCCACACAGCTCTGAAGCAATATCAGGGTCCTGCTCCTTAACCGCCCGCCTAATAGCTTTCATACTTTATTTTCAGAAGGAAAAAGAGAGTAAACACTGGAAATAAATAGAAAAATACCTTTCCAAAAAAACTCCATAAAAATGGAAGCAGAAATAATTTAATGACCGTTGCAGATTCGGATCGGTATTTATAGGAGCTTTTCTTCATGCATTTATCCTGCATCTATGCTGCATTACTACCAGAACTAATTCTACAGATGCTGAAATACAAACTCACTGCAAAAAAAAATCCTCGTCTTAGCAAGTCATTCAGTCTCCTCTCCAGTGTTCAAATCTTCAAGGTCAAAAATCTGCCAGTGGGATGAGATAATCCCACTTGTTTTCAACGCTAATCAACTTGTTTCCAGAATTTTCCTGAATCAAGTGTCATTTTCTTGATGCTAACGGGCTGGTCTGCCATATTCTGACTTGTTTCAACATATTAATTCCTGAAACAAGTGAAAATGCATTGGAAACCAGTGGGATTATCTCATCCCAATGGCAATTTTTTTTTCATTTGTTTGAGGAAAAACAAGATTTTAACACTGAAAATGACTTAAGATGCAGATTTTACCACTTTTTGCAGATTTTGATAGCAGAAAACTGAGACAAATGTGACTGCTTTTGAAATAATTCCTCTTGGGGAAGCAGCACAAGTGCAGCAGATTAGCAAGCACGGCGGCAAGTGGCTACAACTGGACCCTTTTTCTGAGATTGTTTTCTCTACCTCAGGACTTCCAAGAGAGCCTGTTCTGTGTTTTCCACAAAGGGTATTTGTGCGGGGAAGCCCTGCATGGCTCTGTGTTGTCTTATGGAAAGGTGTCTAAGCTGCCTGTAAGCCCACATTACCCAGACAGACGTCAAAAGGATTTAGCCTGTGTTTAAACTGTGCATTAACACTATGTACAGGACCAAATGAGTTTATTAAAAAGTGCTAATTCGAAGCAAACATCAGTGATCGCCAAAATAAAGAGCCTGCGTGCAGCTCTTTGATATGAAATGGTGCTGATATGTGTTTGGCCAGACGCTAGGGTTTACCTGTGTGTGTGTGTGTGTGTGTGTGTGTGTGTGTGTGTGTGTGTTAATGGTAGCAGAGAGCGTCACTGCCGTCACTGAAATAGACGTTCATCCCACACTGCAAGAAGAGTCCACTGTGACGAGTATTGTAATCTAGTATTTAGTGTTAAAATCTCATTTTTCTTCAAACAAGGTAAAAAAAATCTACCTGTGGGATGAGATAATCCCACTTGTTTCCAATGCTAATCAATTTATTTGCAGAATTTTCTTGAATCAAGTGTCATTTTCTTGATCCTAGTGGGCTGATCTGCCTTATTCTGCTTTGTTTGAACAGATTTATACTTGTTCCCAGAAAAATTCCTGGAAAAACTGCATTGGAAACAAGCAGGATTATTTCATCCCACTGGCAGATTTAGGATTTTAAAACTTAATATGAGTCTAAACAAACTTGCTAAAATTGAGATTTTTTGTCGTGCATCCACATTTATTCACACAGTCAGCTGATCGCCGGCCTTTTTTGCAGGAACCGTCTGTTTGAGAAAGCTCAGGACTGGATTTCCTCATTAGAGCTTTAAACTGGAGTTGCATGACAAAAATAACGCCGTGCACAATGTCAAGTGCAGGCTAGAGGTGAGGGGATTAGCTGCAGCACGCCGTGCCCCTCGGGCCTCTCAGTGTGTCCAAACGGCAGAGGTGAAGTGAATACTTCAGCTGGGCACACGTAGGTCCCCGTATCTCTTCGCGCTCAGCCACCTACATCGCCGCGCTGCCTGCCAAACCACACGGCTGAATGAGCCTATGAGGGAGACAGGGCGCTCACTGTACGTATGGCCCTCTGCTACTCCAGCACTCACTCACCACAGAGGGCCGCTAATGAAGGGGGTGGGGGGGTCCCGCTGACAGGGGGCCAGTGTTACTTTTAGCCTTGGCCTAGACACTGATAAAGAAGTATTATTGGATTATTCCATTCTGTGCTGCTCTCTGTCACTCTCTGCAATAAAGAAATAGATAGATAGATGGTAGATAGAT
>OMKZ01052563.1:0-14967 GCA_900302535.1 Neoniphon sammara
GTGAAAACATGTTTTCAGACATTTTTGTAAATTTATTAAAAATGGAAACATTTAAACATAACAGGTACATAAGTATTCACACCCATGGCTTAATATTTTGTTGAAGCACCTTTGGCAGCAATCACAGCCTCAAATCTTCTTGGGTATGTCTCTACAAGCTTGGCACACCTGTTTTTGGGCATTTTCTCCCATTTTTCTCTGCAGATCCTCTCAAGCTCAGTCAGGTTGGATGGGCAGCGTCTGTAGACAGCCATTTTTAGGTCTTTCCAGAGATGTTCAATTGGATTCAAGTCTGGGCTCTGGCTGGGCCACTCAAGGACATTCGCAGACTGCTCCTGAAGCCACTCCTTTGTTATCTTGGCTGTGTGCTTCAGGTCATTGTTGTGTTGGAAGATGAATCGTCGCACTAGTCTGAGTTCCAGAGCACTCTGGAGCAGGTTTTCTTGAAGAATCACTCTATATTTGGCTGCTGTCATCTTACTCTCTATGCAGACTAGTTGCCCAGTTCCTGCCGCAGAAAAATATCCCCTCAGCATGATGCTGCCACCCCCATGCTTCACAGTAGGGCATTAACGAAAAAGTCAATTAGTCGACACATCGATGTCATTAACACAAGGTGACACATCGGGAGGAGTCGACAAGTCGTGTTTTTTTTTTTCTTTTTTGTTTTTTTTTTGCTCTGTGTGTGCGTGTGCACAGAATGCAATGTCTGCCTCTGATTGGCTTACCCTGATATTTTATCCTATACTTAACCAATAATCATTTCATGCATCAAAAAGGGCAGTACATGAAAACCAGGAGCGCAAGGCCAAGACTGTGAAAGAGGAATATGACAGTGACTCGCAATAGGATTACTGGATTGACTGTGAAAGAGTAATATTACAGCAAGTAGGATTACTTGAGTGACCCTTTATTTTAAGAGGCTATCTGGGTGTGTTTTGAATTATATTCGATTTTTATTGCAAGCTGAAGTTGTTTTCTGACTGGTGTTGGTTTGCAATTGAGAAAGCTTGAATTTTCGGTTACATTTTACAATGAAAATGATGCTTTGACTGGCGTAAGGTTACAATAATGCAAGGCAAATTATCATTATTATTTTTTATTGTAAGCTGAAGTGGTCATATAACGTGATAGAGGTGGTGTGCATTAACGGCTTGAATTTTCGGTTCCATTTTGCACTGAATATGATGCTCTAACTGGCGTAGCCGTGAGTGAATAACCCAAGGCAAATTGTTTTATTTTTTATTGTAAGCTAAAGCTGACGTTTTTCCTTAATATGGATGGAGTTGAGGGTGTGCAATTAAGGGCTTGAATTCGATTATTACTTCGATTATTTTACAATGAAAATGATCTTCTAACTGGCATGTTGTGACCATGCAAGCAAGGCAAAGATTGAATAATTTCAACAGCCAGTGTGTTTTGATTCTTCTGTTAACGTGTAATATTTATTTTATAATGAAAATGCGCTCTTTTGTGAATCATATGTTAGTTCTGTAAAGTTGTGGACTCGCATATGTGTATCTGTATAGGCCTATGTTATGTTTTGGTTAAAATGTCTTTGAGTAGGCCTAGTAAGTCTGTTGATTCTTGTTGTTTCTTGCAAGTTTTCATTTGCTGTCTCTAGCACATTTTGAATGTTGGAAAGAAAGAATTATATTTTTGTTAATAGGCCTATATAAATGTAAACCTGAGGCTGTTATTATTGTATTTTTTGATGACAGTAATCATCCTGCTGCACTAAACTAGCTGCACTAAAAAATTTTAGTCAGACCTGAATCATTCTGCACTTAACTGCATTGTTAACATTACAGAGATCTCAAATACAAGTTGCTCATTGTTGGACAGTTGTTTCAGTTTCATCCCCCGTAAAGTTTCCTGTGGTGTCTCCCAGGGTACAGTTCTTGGTCCTATTTCATTTTCCATCTATATGCTCCCTCTTGGTGACATCATCCGCAAATATAGTGTGCAGTTCCACTATTATGCTGATGACACTCAGCTCTATCTTCCAGTCAGACCCGGTGACCAGAACATAGCAACCCTCCACAACTGCAACAAGAACTCAGATCATGGCAAAGCTAGGTGAACTAGCACATTATGTTAAGTCCTCAGCCAAATACCTTGGTGTAATTTCTGATCAGGACTTGCGTTTTGAACCCCAGGTAAAGAAAGTTGTTCAGTCATGTTTTTATCATATGAGAAATATTACCAAGGTCAAGTCTTTTATCTCAGCCACAGATTTGGAAAAACTCATCCATGCTTTTATTTCCTCCCGCCTTGATTACTGCAACTCCCTCTATACCTGTCTCAGTCAGAAATCAATCCAACGCCTACAGTTAGTTCAAAACGCAGCAGACCAAAAAATGTGTTCCTATCACCCCTGTTTTAGCATCCCTACACTGGCTGCCCATTGATTTTAAAATTCTTTTAATTACTTTTAAGGCCAGGCATGGGCTGGCCCCTCCCTATATTTCCTATCTTTTAACCCCCTATGAGCCAGGACACAGTCTGAGATCCTCTGGTACAGCATTGCTGGCCATTCCAAGGTCTAGGCTGAAAACTAAAGGAGACAGGGCATTTGCTGTCAGGGCCCCTAGACTTTGGAACAACCTGCCAGAGGAGATCAGACTTGCAGAGTCAGTAAATTCAACCAAAGTGTGGCCAGCACTGTGACATCTTTTTCTTTAAAGCTGCACTAAGCAATTTTTGACCACTATATGGTGCCACAAGGACAAACTCTGTTAAATAAACAAGCCCAAACCTACACCAGAGGGGTATTCCACAAAGTAAGTTAGAAACTAAAGCTTTAAGTCTGAGTAAGCCAGAAGTTGCATGTGTGGAATTCTTGGTTGCAAAACAGCTGGCCAATCTTGCCCTTCTCCTCCTGGAATCTTTCCATCCAGTTGACCTGCGGCTCTGAATACAATGAACTGAGAAATCTCTACACACTGATCCACTTTTTGACGTGTGTCCTGATCCGGAGTTGAGACCTTGCGTAGCTCATCATAAGCATGCTGGATATCTGCTGAAAGACCCTTGATGTCCCCAATGATGTCATGAAGCAGATCATCAGATAAAGGCTCCTTTGAGTGTGATGACTGCTTAGAAGATTTAGCTTGTGTTCTCCATTTGCCATAAATATAGTTAAACCTTTGTTGAAGCGCTTTAATTTTTTCATCTTGCATTTCTCTACCTTTCTCTGTTAGAGTTCTGGTTCTTTGACTTCGTCTTAGCTGCTGCGCTTCCTCTTGCTGCGCTTCAGCACCACTCACCTGACTTTCTTCAGGTTGGTCTTGGAAATGATCACTATCCCTTACACTGTCCCTTCCCTGCACTGTAGGCTTACTTGACGTAGACATTTCAAATCACTACTTTAAATTGGCTCAATTTGTAAATAGAAAATGTTAATAGTAAATGAAGCCTCTACTTCAACCTTTAACACTTACTCAAATGTAAATGTCACCTAAATGTAAATACCTTAAACCTTTAACCAATATCACAGCTTAATTCAACCTTGGATATTGCCTTCAAAAAGTACTCTTAATATATGTAAAACACTTAGGAACATTTAGAAAACTTCAAAAATAACAAACACTTTATATTCGAATTATAGAAAGTACTATAAGAAAATGTATTTACCCTTTAACTTGGCACCTTAAATGTGTCTATTCAATGGTAAGCTTCAATTATATTATATGAGCAAATGAGTCAAACATTTACCACACACCACAGCAAATATCTTTGACAGTAGAAATCCTTTACAAAGCCATTACAAAGCCCTCTTCTAGATCACTCTTAACTTAATAGTGCTCAAGTTCTTTATGGCTTTGTCTTTAAAACTTTGCTCTTTAAAACCGCGTGTTTCTTTACTTCTTTATTTGTGGGTATAGTGCGTGTCTTTAACTCATCTGTCAGTCCTTTGATGACCACTTGGTTAACCGTTGATACATCTCGGTGAGTTTGCTGATACTTTGAAGTCGCTGCCTCTTCATTTAATGGCCACTCGTGTCGATGAACAGGGCGAGTTTTCACTGTAATTCCCTCAAAGCACAGGCAGACACAAGTGGTTTTCTTGATATGGGTTTATTTGAAGATCTCTCCATGTCCACCGTGAAAACTAAAGGCACTGATGAAAAATATAGACCATATCAGCCCAACACAAAATAACAGCATGCACAGCATGTGAAATAATATTTTACCAAAGTAAAACACAGAAAGACTAAACAATACCTCGTTGGCTGCATGCATGACAAGGGAATAGTCCTGAAATCTTCACATTAAAGAAAGTCTCTTGCAACCAGCATAACCTTTCTCCGGAGCTTAACATCCGTCCTTGCTGCTTGCCCCTTTCTTACTTACTTCCTGTTCTCGTGAGTGCAGTCACGAGATTTGCAACGCCCACCCAAGACTTCCAAATACAGCCACCACTTGTACCAAATGAAACAAAGTATAAATAATTGGAAAATTATACAAATATATAAATTATATAAACAATATAATTACAACAGTTACAAATACTGTATAAACACAGTACTACAAAAGGCCAAAGGAGAGACAAAATGGAAATGAAAAGCACATTACAGTCAACTGTAAATGTTACTGCAAAATCAAACTCAATTCTCAATCAACAAAACTCAATCAACAAGTGATTCATTCGGCCTCAGCATCACGTCTTTGTGCTGGGTCAGACCAGAGGACCTCATCTACATCACAGGCAATGTTCTCCCTAGTCAGGCAATGGGAGATCCGGCTGGAAAGCCTTGGCAAGACTGGCCTGTAGTGACACACCTGTGTCACTACAGGCCAATTCCATGGCCTGTAGGAGATTTTCCCTGATATAGGTTTGTTGGTCATAGACCTTCCACCGCCATGCAAAGAAAAACTCTTCTATTGGGTTAAAGAAAGGGGAGTATGGTGGAAGGAAAACATTTATGAATTGCTGGTTGATGTTGAACCACTCCTGTATTAAGACACTGCGGTGAAAACTCATGTCCCAAACTATGACATAGACAGGGTGCTCTGCCTGTTCACAATTCTGCTGCACACGCCCAAACAAGACACCCCAAAGTCCATCTAGAAATGTAAGGAGGTGTTGGGTGTTACATAGCCCCAAGGTGGCATGACAGTGGAGTACCCCAAAATAACTTATGGCTGCACAAAGTGTCCATTGCCACCCCGCTGGCCAGGGATTTGGACAATGGCCCGTTGGCCAATTATGTTCCTGCCTCTCCTTTTCCTCTTGGTCAGATTGAACCCAGTTTCATCCACAAAAAAAACATTCATGGGGTCTTTCCCTGGAATCCAATTTAGAATAGAATAGAATAGAAGTCTTTATTGTTACTATACAAGTACAGTGAGATGTCGTTCGGAGCAGGCCAACAGATGCACACAGTACAAAAAATAGTAAAAATAAAAATAAGAATAAAAATAGAGATAAAATAAGAAATAAAGATTCTAAATGTACAACAATATACACAGTTAAAAAAAAAAATAATAATAATAAAAATAAATAAATAAATATGCAAGAAAAGTTCACAGTTGGAATAAAATGTGCACATCAAGTGTTATTGCACAGGTCCAAGTATGGTGTTATTGCACAATGGTTATTTATGCACAGCAGCATAGCACTGGTGTACAGTGAAGTGAGCATTGCACAAGGGTGTAGTGGATGCATCAAGTCCTGGGTCCTGGCAGTCTGATGGCAGTGGGCTAGAAACTGCTCTTGAGCCGTGTTGTGCGGGTGCGCATGGATCTGTAGCACTTCCCGGATGGCAGCAGAGCGAAGAGTGTGACCTGGGTGGGTCTGGTACTTCAGAATGTTTTTCGCTCTGCCTGCGCACCGTGTGCGGTGTATCTCCTCTAGTGTGGGGAGCTGGGTTCCAATGATCCGCTGAGCAGTTCTGATGATGCGTTGGAGGGATTTTCGGCTGGAGTACCAAGCTGTTATGCAGTACGTGACAATGGAGTCTCTGGGCACCTTTTTGGGCCACTGCAGATGTGTTGGTGGTCCATGACAGGTCCTGGCTGATGTGCACGCCCAGGTATCTAAAGCTCTGGACCACCTCCACTGTCTCCCCTCCCCCGATGCTGATGGGTTGATGGTCGCCCTGGCATCGCCGTCTGAAGTCCAGGATCACCTCCTTTGTCTTCCTGGAGTTCAGGGCTAGGTTGTTTTTATGGCTCCAGTGTTCCAGGTGCCCCACCTCCTCCCTGTAGGCTGCCTCATCGTTGTTTGAGATCAAGCCTGTCATGGTGGTGTCGTCTGCAAACTTCACAATTTTGTTAGAATTGTGCATGCGAATGCAGTCGTGTGTAAAAAGGGAGTATAGGAGGGGGCTGAGCACGCATCCTTGCGGTGCGCCCGTGTTCAGGGTGATGGGTCTGGAGTGATGTTTGCCCATGCGCACAGACTGGGGTCTGTTGCTCAGGAAGTCCAGGACCCATCTGCATAGGTGAGAGCTGAGTCATTTAGTTTAACGGCCAGCTTGATGGGGGGGGTGGAGTTAAAAGCGGAGCTGTACTCAACGAACAGCATCCTCACATAACTGTTTGGTTCCTCTAGGTGTGAGAGGGCAGTGTGAAGGGCCAGAGAGATGGCGTCCTCTGTTGACCCGTTTGCCTTGTATGCAAATTGGTGTTGGTCTAAGGAGGGGGGGATGTTGGCTTTGATGTATGCCAGCACCAGGCTCAGGAGGACTCTGCTCAGTTGGCCTGCGCGGTGCTTCAGAACCCGCCCGGGAATGCCGTCCGGTCCGGGTGCCTTGCGATGGTTGATGTTACCGAGGGCTCGCCTCACCCTGTGTTCGCTCAGCACCAGGGCATGTGATGTGGCCTTCATAAGTCCAGTGTGGTGGTGGTGGTTGTTGGTGCCCCTGTCGAAGCGTGCAAAGAATTTGTTAAGGTCGTCGGGGAGGGTTGGGTTGTGTGAGCTGGGTAGACAGGAGTTGTGTTTGTAGTCGGTGAGAAATTTAATGCCTTGCCACATGCGTCTGGGGTCAGGGTCCTCAAAGTGCTGCTCTATCTTTTCTTTGTACGAACGCTTAGCTTGGCTGTTGAGTAGGCCACCTGATCGCCTGTGTGAAAAGCATTATCTCTCAGTGTCAGCAGACTCTGGACTTTCCTGTTCATCCAGGATTTGCGTTTCGGAAAGGTGTGGATGGTCTTGTAAGTGGTGATAATGTCCACACAGAAGCTGATGTAGTCCAGCACAGAGGATGCATAGTTGTTTAAGTGTCCAAGTGTCAGAGTAACTGTCCGGAGTGGAGTTCTGATTAAACAGATCCCAATCAGTGTCCTCGAAGCAGTCCTGCAGGCTCTCAATAGCGCCTTCAGGCCAGACTCTGACAGTTTAGCTTGTGGGCTTTGATCTGGCAATGAGGGGCTTGTATGTCGGGGTCAGTAACAGAGAGATGTGATCACAGCGTCCAAGGTGGGGGTAGGGGGATGCTTTGTATGCATTTGATATATCGCAGTATAACTGATCTAGGGTGTTTTTCCCTCTGGTTGGGAAATTCACAAATTGATAGAATTTGGGCAGTACAGCTTTCAGATTTGTGTGGTTGAAGTCTCCAGCGATAATGAACATGGCGTCTGGGTCTAAGTTCTGTAGGTTGCTGATGCCGTCATGCAGCGTAGCTAGTGCTAATTTAGCATTAGCTTGGGGGGGGTGTAAACTGGTGAGAAACACCGCAGTGAATTCCCTCAGGAGATGGAACAGTCTGCACTTCAGTGTAATAAACTCTAAGTCCAGGGAGCAATATTGTTCTGTAATGGTGATTGAGGTGCACCAAGAGTTACTCACATATGTACACACGCCACCAGCCTTGTCCTTACCCAAGTCCGCAGTTCGGTCAGCCCGGATAACAGTCCAGCCAGTAAT
Source organism: Neoniphon sammara (assembly GCA_900302535.1). NCBI lineage: Eukaryota > Metazoa > Chordata > Actinopteri > Holocentriformes > Holocentridae > Neoniphon > Neoniphon sammara. The sequence goes on from OMKZ01052563.1 coordinate 7,877, forward strand.
CTCGATAGCCGAGTCGGAGTGTTAAGCGCTTAACCAGGTTTCTGCGAAAAGTAGAGCACAGCTGTTCCACTTTTGTGCCAAAATCCTCAATCTGAGCTCGTCAATCTTGTTGATTATGGACTGAGTGTTCGCAAGGACCAAGCTGGGAAGAGGAGGTTTGTTCGGGCAGTATCTGAGCCTCATCTTAACGCCGGCTCTCTTGCCCCACTTCTGTTTCCTGTATCTCCTCAGGCATTGTTGTCTCTTAGCTCGGGTGGTAATCCAGGCAGGCACTGATGTTCTGAGTAGCTCCTCCGGAATTTTCGGGGGAGGTGGAGGAATAAAGCCATCTAGTCCGATGTCTATGGGTTTTTCTGGGTTTTAAGGTACACATGCCCTGGCTAACTGTAAGCAGTAGCTAACCCTGACTAAAGTGAGGTTAATAATGGTAAAATACAAGAAAAAGCAGCATCTGGTTTGGGAGCTCCAGGCCGCTGCATCCATGCGCACCGCCATCGCTGCTGCTTTAAATTTTCTCTGTAAAAATAGATAAAGCTTTGTAAGTGCTACAGAAAGACAGACCTATGCTGTAGAGTGTATATACTCCTGATTTACAATACATTACATACATTACAATATAGTGCAGCTTGACAGTAGTATGTAGTATACTGTTGTATTGTAATACTGTATAAACAATCAGTACTGAATGTGTCTTTGCACTACACTAACTCGCACATACTGAAATCATTCATCTTTGACCCTTTCTGAGTTGCACTCAAAGGGTACTCTGTACACTTGCTTCATGTGCACCCTGTTGCGTTGGAGGACACAGTCAATGGTGGAAAGGCTGACACTGTTTATTCCTTCAAAATTTGCATTGTCTTCGACAACTTGCTGTTGTATTTTACACAGTCTGATGGCATTATTCTGAAGGACCATGTCAACAAGAGCCTCTTGTTGCTGGTTGAAGATAGGAGTCCTTCCACCCTCATGTGGCAGTCTTGCAGTTCTACATAAAGGGAACATTGCTTTACAAAAACATACATACAGTACTGTGAAAACAGAAGTGGACCCCTCCACACACAGTCTCCTTTATATTGACAAAGTGATGTACCGAAATATCTGTATACAGAAAACTTTCAATGACCAAAAAAAAAAAAAAAAGAAAAAAAAATTTACCTATTCTCTTCTCCGAATCTCCTGATTATAGTGGCCACAGAGAATCTGCTCAGATTCGGTTGTACCCTCTGTCCTGCTTCCCTCATTGTCATGCCATGCACAAGAACATGGTCTATTACAGTTGCTCGTATTTCATCTGAAATTATTGTTCTTGGTCTTGGTCTCACTCTTGCTCTTCCTTGTCCTCCTCCTCTTCCTCCTCGTCCACCACCTCTCACACATGCTCGTCCTCCTCTGCCTCTCAGATAGTTGCCCTCCATCTTTGTATCAACCTTCAACTCACCTGTGCCCTCTGAACTGGCTTACATTGGCTTCATCACATCATTAGCAACAAGTGTGAGCAATGAGTCATTGCGTTTAAGCGATGACATCTGTGCTGTCTGACACCTGTGCCTTACCATTACACATCACAAGTGCATCACAGTGAAAAAGTGAATGAGAATGTGTTTAGAGTTTTTCAAAAAAGAGTAAATGAGATATGAAAATTGTGTCTAACCAGGTGAGAACTGCTTAAGGTTAAGAGTGAATGATTCAAGAAATGAGTTCAGGCCACTGAGAATTTGGTTCAGAGAATGGAGTTTAGTGTTTTAGCAATTCAGAAAAACTGTATTCCGGTGCACTAAAAGTATCTGGATCTCAGAAACTATAAGAGCTAGAGATCCAGGGCACCTTATTTAAGCTGCATTAGCCTGCCTACCCTTGCTGCTTCCTCTGCAAGCTGCTTTGCAATGAGGCGGTCTATTTAAGCTGTTTATGCCTCGTATCTATCCCTGCTCTGCTGCTCTGCACCGCTACAGACACACTGCTGCAAACACACTGCCATGCCTGCTGCTGCTGCACCACATGCTTATTGCCTGCTGCTTGCGATACACAGATTGCTTGGGTGCAAAGCCAGACCAAGACTCCTTGAGTCCCAAGATCAACTTGCCGGTGACGACGTTTCATTCCCAGCAAGGCCCTCGCAAATCAGCTTTCCAGTTGTATGCGTTTATTATCACAATATCTCCCAGCTGTGGTGAGTCACCAAGAACTTTAGTTTTCTTCTATCAGTAAGGCTCCTCCACCACAAAGCTGTTCTAATATAATCCCAACGAGGGAAGGTCCAAAGGCGAGCAGCGCCAGAACAATCATCCAGCCGAGACAAAGTACAAATGTTCTCCGCCACTGAGAAGTCAATCATGTCGAATTCATCCATTAGGGAACCAGATAATTATCAGCCCCAGTCTGCGGGTCCGCAGCTGGATTCTAACTTCTTCAATGTCTCCAGGGATTCTTTAACTTCCCGTCCGCGCTCGTATACCGAACGAAATAAAGAGCTTTTACGCGTGGGGTTACTTGCTCTGATGCATATTCCAGGGGTACCTTGCACGGCGTATAAACTATTAAAATACGATTTAAATCCAAGGTATACAAGTTGAATCCATTGTTTTCAATGAAGGCAGGTAATAAAAATCAAAGGTGGCACACAGCTACTTCTTCGTTGCATGTTTTGGGAATGCTGCATGAGCATTGCAGCCAGTGCTACCACTGATGGCAGATGGCAGTATTGCATCTAATGTTATAGTGGAGGTCCAAGGCTTTTACTCACTTTTCTGCTTGACCTAATACAGAGCATTCAGATCTTTCACAGAGCAGCTTAAGCATTAAGTGCATCTAAAGTTTTCTCTGCATTAGCTGCAGCAATATTATATATGCAAGCATCTGCTATCACCTGGTGCACTTCCAGATCTTCACTTTTGACCTCCCGCGCCCGCTCCACAATGTCTCACCCTGCAAACTGCCATGCCAGCGCCTTCTGCCAGATTGAGATTCCTGCTTCTTGTTTGCAGCTATTTCCGGCATAGGGAATCAAATTCCTTCAGAGGCAGCACACCAATTGGTTTGGGGTTAAATCAACGAGGTCCTGGTCATCTGCAGCTAAGTTAACATCCCTTAATATACTCCTAACTACTCTTAAAGATGTGGGCAATGGCTGCCTATACTGCTTATCTGCATTACATCACACTTCACAGCAGAAATCTTGTCTGCTCAGAATTTCGTGTGCTATGTAAAGCTGCATTATGGCTATAGAATCATGCAACACTCAAAGTGTTTTCATGTCTGTTGCTGCTAGAGGCTGGAGGTGCCTCTCTTGGAGGGGCTGGTGCCTGGCTCTATATACAGCTACACTAGATAGTATATTCCCACGGGAATGGCCACACAGCAGCTGGAGCCTGGCTTGACACGTTTACACGTCATTTAAGCTCAGCTGTTTGGAATCTGGCTCTGTATTAATGCGGTTTTGGGGGGAATATCCTATCACTCTCTGCTCTGTTCGCATAAGCTCAGTAGGCCGCAGAGAGTGACACAGTCAGAGCCTAGACAGCAAACTAATTATCTGTGCTATACATACATACATCTGTGCATACTTTCCATAACTTTACTCGTGAGTTAGCTGACTGAAATGCGTTTATAGTTCACTGTTTTGAATCCGTAAAATGCTCCTGTCCTCCATAAAAGGAATTGTCTCGGTATTCAGTTCCATCTACGCTGTTTGGATCCATCCTCCATTAGCCTGCTTGAAAACCCATCTATTTGTCTCCTGCTCAATGGAGAAACCTCAAGGCAATGATATACGTCTTCCCCTTAAACTTTCACCTGTGCAAAAAATTTATTTCACATTTAAGGAATCAGTGTTTTGGTTCTTACACAAACTCACTATTAGAAGCAGTTTTCCTCACAGCTATGACTCGCTATCTGAGAAGCCGACCACATGCCAGCCCCCAAGAGCCTCTTTTTGTCACTGAAAGGGGGAAGACCATGTCAAGAGCCTGGTTCGCCTCCCGCCTTTGTCTCATCTCCCAGTCCTGTGCTCTCACTCCTGAGCGCTATACTGCTCATTCATTTTGCATAGGAACAGCAACAACTGTGGCATCAGTGGCTCGCGTCTCCATGCTCAAGGCCATGGGTTGATGGTCATCCACAGCCTATGACTGCTACCTCCGCCCGGAGGCTCAAGCTATCCTTGCTGCTCAGAAGCCAAAAGCTATGAGTGCTTCATAGACCCTGCTGCCATATAGCAAAAAAATATTAGCAATAGCTGCTTGGGCCCTTTTCCTTATTCATTCGCTAGCATGTTTTCTCAGCTTACTCTTTATAAACTCAATTGGCTTTTCACCTATGCATTATTAATCTTAATTGGGTATGCTACTTTAAGATCCTCTGCTACAGCGCTCCCTGCTTGCTCTTCCATGTAAGCACATGGAAGGACAGAGAGGCTTGCCTGGTATGATTGTTTTGGGGGTCTTTGCTGCTGCTCTACCTGCCTTTGCCTTTCCATGTATGCAGTGTATTGAAGCACCATTTGGAAACGGCCACTGTGTTTAAAGGTACGTCCAATACCATTCAGAATGAATTGCTGGATTGTATGCTGGAGATTAGGTGTGAGCATCTAGTAAAGGAGATCAACAATGCTGACTTTCTAGCCCTTCAGACTGATGAAACTACTGATGTGTCAGCAGTTACAGTTAGTACTTGTCCTGCGTTACATAGACAAAGCCTATCAAGTTCAGGAGCACTTTTACAGCTTTACTCCCATACACACTCCCAAAGCAGAGACTGTTGCCACATCCATTCTTGACCAGTTAAAAGAAATCCTTCCAGCAGATGAGCAGAGAGATAAACTAATAGCCCAGATGTACGATTGAGTGAGCGTGATAAGGGGGGAATCCAGTGGTGTGCACAAGAGGATACAAGATGTGTATGAACTTGCCCACTTTTGTACATTGTTACGCACACCAACTAAATCTAGTCATGCATAGCCAGATCCAAAGAGTGCATCTCTTCTTCTCCAACTTCAGTGGGTTCTTGGCGTTTTTTCTCTCGCTCACCAAAGAGGACAACTGTGCTGGATGATGTGGCACACTGCAGACTTACATGAGCAGCTCCAACTTGCTGGAACTTCCAGTCATGGGCTGTCGGTGTTGTTCAAGAACACAGAGAAGATCTGATCAAGTGCTTTCAACAAATTCTGGGCAGCGGTGAGTTTGATTTTACTACCGAGTGGGAGGCAGATGGATTACTGCAACTCTTAGAGGACTGAGAATTCACCTTCTTCTTGGCTTTGTTTCACTCTGTTATGCCTCACGTTGATGTGCTGTTCAGTCAGCTGCAGAAAAGAGACGTGGACACAGTGTACATCCAGGGTGCACTAAAAACCTTCGTTAACAAAATACAGAAGGTGCATGAGGAATCTGTTCCTGCCCTGTGCCAGAAGTGTGTAGCATCCCTCCAAGTGGCCTTGTAGCGCAGATGGTCTGACCTGGAAACCAACTGCCAGATAGCCACTGAGGTGTGCAACATTGTTATGGCCCATGTGAAGGAACAATTTGGGTTCAAGGGATATCTTCTAAGTGCCACACTGATGCAGGGTGAGTTTTTCAGCACACACAAAAAGCATTTCCCACACGCAGCTCTCAACTGCACAGCTGATGCATAGCCCATGATAAACAAAGTGAAACTGTGCACAGAGCTCTCTCTTATTTATGACAGAGAGAGTGGCGCTGTGGCCATACTCAACCTCATAGTGGAGAACAACCTCCAGCTAACCCTCTCAGAGACAGTCAAGCTCCTTCACATACTTCCTGAAGATGGCGCCGCTCTAGTGGCAGCTTGTTACAGCAGCTCCCACTCACTATGAGCTTTTTCCCGTTTTAGTTCGTCTTTTTATTATTTGTCTAACATTTTTTCACCCGTTTGTGTTTTTAACTGATCGGTGCACTATGCAACCCAAAATCGCCATGTTTGCTCTGGTCTTTCTTTTGTTTTTTTCACTGTTTTCGACCATGTCTGGGGACCCCATACGCAGCCATGGCCCTATTGTTTACAGTAGGGATCAGCTGTTGGCGCTCCGTAGCACCGTGGTGCTGCCCCATGTGAGACCCGACGTTCCCCGCGAGCTGAAGAGGAGGAGACGGGGGGGCCGTGCTGGAGCTGATCGCCACGCTAGAAGGAGGAGATACAGACCCGTCCTCCCATCCATCATCATGGGGAATGTGAGATCTCTTCCCAATAAGATGGACGAGTTAGCAGCACTGACCCGGCACCAGAGGGAATACCGGGCAAGCAGCGTCATGATGTTTACGGAAACATAGCTGACTGCGCTGACGCCAGACACGGCTGCGGCGCTGGACGGCTTTAAGCTGCTGCGGACAGACAGGACTAGGGAGAGCGGTAAGAGGAAAGGAGGAGGGCTGGCAGTATTTGTGAATGATAGATGGTGTAATTCTGGGCACATCACTATTAAAGAACAGCTCTGCTGCAGGAACATTGAGCTGTTAGCCGTTGGCATGAGGCCATATTACCTGCCGCGGGAATTCTCGCATGTTATTGCGATAGCTGCGTATGTTCCCCCCTCTGCTAACGCTGATGTAGCCCACAATGTTCTCCACTCTGTTACAAGCAGGCTGCAGACAGAGCATCCACAGGCCCTCCTTCTTATCTCTGGGGACTTTAACCATGCCTCTCCATCCTCCACTCTACCCACTTTCACCCAGTATGTTACATGTTGCACTAGAGACAATAAAATACTGGATTTGTGTTATGCCAACATCAAGGAGGCATACACTTCATCACCCCTCCGCCTCGGGAAGATCTGTCCACAACCTGGTTCATCTCCTGCCTGTGTACAAACCTCTCGTTCACAGGCAACCAGCTGTGTCCCGCACAGTGAAGAGATGGTCCGAAGAGGCTGATGAGGCTCTGAAGGACTATTTTGACACGACTGTGTGCTAGGAATTCTGTGATTTTCACGGGGAGGACATCGACAGTCTCACACACTGCATAACCGACTATATTAACTTCTGTGTGGAAAACACTGTACCCACCGGGACTGTACGGTGTTTTTCCAACAACAAACCATGGATTAACCCCAACATAAAGGCTGTCCTTAAGGA
>OMKZ01052566.1:0-11180 GCA_900302535.1 Neoniphon sammara
GCTCACATTTCATTTGGTATAAGAATCTAAGTCTTCTGTTAAGTCTTCTGTTTAGCTCTTTCTGCTTTATTTAAATATCCTTATTTATAATGATGCTATAATTTTATCTGACCTTTAATGCGTGTTTGTGTTTGTGACCTTGTTTAATGCCTGGCAGAAAACCAATTTTCTTTGGGATAATAAAATGTCAAGTAAAGAGGAGCTGATCTCCAAAATGCTATATAACCATTATAAATAATAAATGAACTTTAACTTCATTAGTCACTGTCTCTAAAATGGGAAGGATCCAGTCTGTTAAAGTGTCTCATTTAGTTGACCAAGAACTTAAATTGCCTATTCTCCATTAAAAAGTAACATTATTAGGTTTCATTTAAAATTCAAAATCAGATCTAACTGTATTTATAGAACAAAGTTCTTCAGCGCCATGAAAAAGAAAACCAGCAAGAGAAACCAGATAACCACCATCACAGCAGTGCTGAAAGGATTAGGCAATTAATCGATGAGTCAGTCGACAGAAAATTAATTAGAATATCAGTAAGGAATGAATGGTTTTAGTCATTTCTCAAAAATGCCAAACATTTTGGCTAGTGATTCCAGTACCTCCACATATATAGTATAGTATATACTCTATATACAAACAGTATATAGTATGGTTTAAGTATGGTTTTGAAAGTGATATGCTGTCCATCATTTAGTCCACACAGGGTTTCAGTTCCCACTTACTCTTGAAAAAGTTCCTTCAGTTGGTGCAAAGTAGTGCAGTCCGTCTTTTTGGTTTTGGTTCAAATGTAAAAATAACTTTAATTTGATATCTGAATTTAGTAAAAACCCTCCCTGATCTGTGAGCTCCAGCTGTTTTTGATAATCTTCTGTCAGAGTTCAGGTCAGAACAGAAAGGTTATATAACACTGAACTGATTGTGAGCACAGACTGTTACTGAGCCTCGACATGATGCTGCTCAGCTTAGTGTTTGTGCAAAGTGCAAAATCTTTTGTTATTCATACAGAACTTACAGAACTTGATGGTACGCTTGATGGTACCTATAACCAAGCAATATGTCTGGCAAGAAAGGACTACTTTTCCAAGATTATTACAGAGAACGCTGGGAACCCTAGAATATTTTTCTCCACTATTGCCCAGCTACTCAACACTGCCCCACCCACCCACAGTTCTCTGCATCAAAATGTGAAGAATTTGCATTATTCTTCAATAATAAAATTACCTCAATTAGAGCCAGTATTACTACTGATGTAAACACAGCTGATCTCGGGATATCTTGTAAAAATGGTGTAACCATGGGAAATTTCACTTGCATCACTTTAACTAAGCTTTGCAAGACTGTCACTGAATGCAACTCCTCCACCTCATGTATTGACCCCGTACCTACAGCATTTTTTAAGTGGGTGTTCAACAGTGTTTCAAGTCATGTCCTGAAAATTATAAAAACATCTCTTCAGACAGGCATCTTCCTAGATGCCTTCAAAACAGCTGTTGTAAAACCCCTACTAAAGAAACCCAACCTGACCAGCACTGACCAGCTACAGACCAATATCCAACCTTCCTTTCATTAGTAAGATACTTGAAATTTCAGCGCAAGTAAACTCCTCTCAGAGAAAACAATATCCTTGAGGAATTTCAGTCAGGTTTTAGAACATACCACAGCACTGAAACTGCTCTTACTAAAATAATAAGCGATCTCAGACTAAACTCTGATGACAGTAAGGTCTCAATTCTTATCCTCTTAGACTTAAGTGCACCGTTTGATACGATTGGCCATGATGTCCTTATCAATCGTCTTGAAAAGTTGGTTGGTCTTTCTGGATGTGAGTTAAACTGGTTCAAAACATACATCAAAGGGAGAAAATTCTATGTAAGTCTTGGAGATCATGTGTCTGAGAAACATGCCAGCTGTTTTGGGGTTCCACAAGGGAGCTGCCTTGGTCCATTATTATGCTCACTATACATGCTGCCACTTGGTGACATCATCAGAAAGCACAATGTATGGTTCCACAGTTATGCAGATGACACACAACTGTACATCTCCGCTGAACCAAATGATGCTGCAGCTATAAATTCCATTTCTGCCTGCCCTCTGGCAATAAACAAATGGATGAGCAATAACTTCTTAAAGTTAAACGAGGATAAAACCGAGATCTTACTGGTTGGCCCTAAAATAAAAAGAGAAATGCTATCTACTAATCTGGGGAAATTAACTCCCTGGATTAAATCTGAGGTTACAAGTCTTGGTGTTATCTTAGATCCAGATCTAAGCTTCAAATCACAAATCAACAAGGTGACTAAAACATCAGTTTTCCACCTCATAGCCAAAGTATGACCATTCATGAATCAAAAAGATGCTGAAAAACTGATTCATGCCTTCATTTCGAGCCAACTAGATCACTGTAATGCACTCTTTACTGGTCTCCCGAAAAAACACTGAGAGACTTTAGCTCATCCAAAACTCTGCAGCTCAGTTATTAACCAGAACCAAGAGGAGAGAGCACATTAGCCCAGTTTTACCTGCTCTGCACTGACTACCTGTAACATTTAGAATTGACTTTAAGGTCCTCCTCCTTATATACAAAGCCCTTAATGGACAAGGACCAAGCTATATTGCTAACTCCCTGATATACTATTTGCCTTCAAGAACACTTTGATCATCTGCTGCTGGTTTATTGCTTATTTTAAAATATTGTGTTTACTTGATTTTTTTATCTACTCTTTTACCTTTATATTATGCACTGCTGCTGCTTTTAAAATGTTTTAAAATGTTATATTTTACTTGATTTTATGCATTTTATGTAATTCTTTTCCAGGGCAGCATCAGGCTTGCGCCCGTAGATTTGGGAAAAAGACTGTGGTGTATATTTCTGAAACCCCACAGCGCCACAACAGGGTGGTTATTTTGCGGGGCAGCATCAGGCTGTGCCCGACACAGACGAGACCCACAGTGAGGTTTAAACCTGTGGGAGGAAGTTCTGGGGTAAGCTGAAAGAGGCTTACTTTGATTAATTAATACCAGTGATGAGTCTGTGCCCATTGGGAAAAGAAGGTTGCATTGCATTAATGTTCTTTAACATGTTTTTTTTTTTTTCATTTTATTTCTTCCTTCATTTGAAGCACATGGTGCTTCTAATCTCCTTGTTGTAAAGTACTTTGAACTGCATTTCTCTATGAAAGGTGCTATATAAATAAACATTATTATTGTCATTATTATTACATTTAAGGTGAAGCCAGGACTGCTCACACATGGCAAAAGTCTGAAATGTAAAACAGACTGAAGCTGATGTCTTCTCTCCAAAACTGTTTTGGTTGTGCAGCATTTCGTTTTTGCACTTTTTTTTTTAATCACTTTGGAATATCATGTAAATAACTGTCAGTCAGTTTGCCTCTTTTGAATTTCTGTTTTTCTTCATGCTTTGTGTTTATCAGTGTACAAGTTCTTGTCAGGTTCTTTTTAAGATGTAAATTCAAAATGTGATTCCACAATAACAGTCCAGATGTGTTTGTGCTGTGCAGGTGGGTCTAGAGCTGCAGATCAGATGATGAAGAGGAACCAGGTGAAGGGATCAGTGGACAGATGCATGGAGAATGGAGTGAGTGATCATACACCTGAGGCTCTAACACTACATGTTTTCATTAAATTTAAAGCTGATGATATACACAGGGAATTTTTGGGGGCAATTTTTGGGGGCAATTTTTGGGGGAAATTTGCCGGCAGTGTTTGCTGTCAATATGCTTTCACTGAGGACAGTTTGTCAGTTGGAAATGTAGCATAGAGAGATTAGAGAGCAAGCTTTGTAAGCAATGGTTCAACTTCAGCCAAGAAAACCTGTCAGGTGACTTGCCCTCTTCTACCGCAGAGACTTCACATGACAAGGGCAGACGATGCAAAGTGGTCAAAACTGCATATCAAACAACTAGGAATAGTTGTGTTTTTATACATTTAAGCTAACTAGCTGTTGGCTGTTAGCAGAAAAGGTTATAAAAGAGGTTATTCTTCATTGTTATTAAAACTACATGAGCCTATAAAATGTAGTGTAGTGGATAAATTTGAAATAAATAAATAAATAAATAAATAAATAATTATTTTCAGTAGAAAAACAGAGACCAAGATGACAGCGATCACAGGACTCTCTGCCAGTTCATCCATTTCCAACTGTCAAATTTGTCAGTTTTGCCCATTGCTCAGTCGCTCATACTCATATTGATTGGCCATTGTCCTAAATTTGCCCCCCAAAATTGCCCGTGTATCATCAGCTTACAATATGTAATAATCAGAGGTAAACAAAATCATGTGGAAAATAAGTAGACCTGGATTTATAACTAACCGGATCTTTGTTACACAATTTAACTCTAGTTTAGTAAATCTAAGCTCAGTGATGTAAATCTAAATTTAAATTATTTAAACCAAAATCATAGTTAATAACAAAAGCGGAGAAGAAAAAAAATCAAAAGAAAAAAGTATACATGTGTGCTGTTAAATTTGAATTAGAAACTAGCTGTTTAGTTACAGTTTGATCTTCTAGGGAAATTTTACTACTGTGATCTACTGTGATATCTTAATATTCAGGCTAGTAAAGTAACATCAGCTTTGCCGAAAAAGCAAGGAAGAATCATAAAACTGTTGTGGGTAGCTTGGGTCTTTCATTTTTCTTCAAGTATTTTTTTCCTCCATCTACCTCAGAAATGCTGCTCTTCTGAAAGTTCAACCAGATCAACTCCCAGTTTAAAGTTAATCCCCAACCAGAAAAAAGTTTAACTTGCCTTGAAAAAACATTTAAATTTAATGGTGCTTAGTCTTAATTTAAACATGGCGCAGCCAAGTTTATTAGTATTTACTGACTTAACCCAGTTTGAAAGTTGATCCGTGTTGTTTAGTGTGTTTTTGTGTTGTTCAGACTAACTGAACATGCCTTTAAAGGAATATTCTTTTGGGCAAAATACCATTTTTTCCAACTTACCCAGACTGAGACAAGATGTTCGATACCATTTTCACCTCTGTATGTCCACTGGTTTGGTTCCTATGGGTAGCATTTTGTGTTAGCTTAGCATAAAGACTTGAAGTCTAGAGGAGTCATTAGCCTAGCTCCATCAAAGTGAAAAAATAAACCTCACAGCGACTCTGAAGCTCTTATTTACACAATGTAGTGTGTGTTACACAGTAATGAAATACATGTCTTGGAATGTTTAAAAAATATGAGAGTCTTTTTAGGAGTTAGATGGTAGGAACTATAACCTCTGGTTATATTTCAGATATATGATACACTGTGTAAATAAGACAGCTTCGGAGTTGCTGTAGCTTCAGGGTTTTTTTTCACTTTGAGCTAGGCTATTGACTCCTCTAGACTTCAAGTCTTTATGCTAAGCTAACACGAACCAAACCAGTGGACATACAGGGTGAAAATGGTATTGAACATCTTGTCTCAGTCTGGGTAAGGGAAAAAAGGTATTTTTCCCAAAACATTGTTGTATTCCTTTAAGATGTGCGGGTCCTCCCCATTGTTTTAAACATCGTCTGTCTGCAGCAGCTGCGTATCCGCATCTGCAGGTTGAACAGATTGCATTAACTCCTGTATCAGTATGACTCTGTGAGCAGAAGTTTGTTTGGAGGTGAAGGTGAAAGGTGAGTGTGTATGTTGCAGGTTTCGGCTCCTCGTCTAGACGTGACGCTGACAGAGTTGCAGGATCTGGCAACCCGACAGCAGCAGCAAATCAACGCTCAGCAGCAGCTGTTGGCCTCCAAGGTACTGCACACGTAGTACTACTACTACATCTGCTTTTAGGAGTACTGCTTCTTTTACCACTGCAAGTACTACTACTACTACCACAGTTCAACCAGGAGCCTATTCTGGTTAGACAACAAACACCAAATCCAACCCCTATTGCTTGGACAGCCACTACAACTACCTCTGCAGTATTACTGCAAGTATTACTGTTCCTGTTTCTACTATTAGTGCTGGAGATACTGCTACTTTTAATACTGGTATTGATGACAAAAAACCAACAGTGGTTGTAGTTTTATAGCCTTTTATTGAATCTTGGATATCAGCGCGTCCATGTCCTTCCTCTCTCTTTATTTTCTAGTTCTTTTTTAAATAGTTTTACCACTGTTTGACAGTATTTCGCTCTCAATCTTTTTATTTTGAATTTGCTATATTCTCTTTGTTTATTTTGTTTATTCAAACATTTGATTAAAACAGATTTACTCTGGTAATAGTTGTCTTGTTTATATTATTTATTGGAAAACATTTTTAATATTGAATATCGAACCCTAATATCTTGCAAAAAAAATTTGCACCTTAGATTTGAACGATATCAACACATGACATGGTGCATAACTGATCACTGCACCAAACTAGAATCAAACTCCTGCAGTTAACGTTGTTTGGTTAAAGCAGCAGTAAGCGATACTAGCATTTTTGACTTCCTGCCTGCTCTTGCAGTTAGCACTCCCCCCCCTCCTCCCTACGTCATCACATGAACATGCAGCGGAGAGAGAGAGAGAGAGAGAGAATGTGTTTCAGTTAGGGTTACAATATTACTTTTCTTCAGCTGTCTGAATTCACTGTCTTGATTCAGTATTGACTGATTAACAGTATTGACTGATTAACTGATTGACAGGAGCAGCAGCTGCGCTACCTGAAGGTGCAGGAACAGCGGCAGCAGCAGCAGCAGGCGTCTGAACAAGAGAGACTGCGGCAGCTCAGAGAAAATGCCCACAACCAGGAGGCCAAACTGCGGCGGGTTCGGGCCCTCAGGGGTCAAGTGGAGCAGAAACGCCTCAGCAACAGCAAGCTAGGTCAGCATGGTGGAGGTCTGGGATGTGGGGATGTGACCTGAGTGCAGACATTTTGTGATGACATTGTTCTTAAAGCTGCACCAGGCAAGAGTTTTGTGCAAAATCCACCAGTCTGAATCTGTTTAAACCAGGGGTACTGAAATACAAATCTTCAAAGGCCACAAATAATTTTTTTCAATGAGCCAAAGGTCCATTTATTGAGGTCGATCAGGACACACATGATGCTGTGATATACAAATCTCTTTGTTCAACTTTATTTACTCTGAAAGTTGTGAAGTCACAGGTTTTCAGTTGCTGGTTACTTATACAACATGAGGTCATCTCTGAAAATACTACGACTTACAGGAAGTACAAATATTGAGGTTTTGATATAAAAAAATACTAGAAAATTATTTTTGGTGAATTTAAACAAAAAGCCAACTTATAAAATATTTAATATATGTTGGATCTATTGGTGTAAATTAGGGAAAATTACTTAAAAAAGATACAAATGTTGATGTTCATTCATGGTGAATTTAAGAGCTAGACAAACTGTTTCCTAGAGTGGCCATGTGCTCTGTGCAGAGTTCACTGATATCACAGGATTTCTGGGCATTGAAGTACAGATTTTTCACAGTTACCTTTTGCTGTCCTTTTGGGCAGCTTTAAAGAGAATTTGGTTGTTGCATCAGAAAACAGAAAGAATAGTAACAGCAATGTATAAAGTGATTTTCATAAATAAAAGTAAAGTAAATAAGTAAATATTCCTTAATTTCCTTAAATATTCTATTTGCTCTGTATAAAATGGATTTATGTTATTGTCTCAGCAGATTAGACTAGATTAGATAGATATGACCCAGACTGAGGCTCGTCAGTGTGGAAATTACAGGATTTACATCAAGCTGCTTGTCATTCCTGCACTGTTCTCACTGTTAGAGCCTGAAAATTCCTGAAATGTAGTGTAAATGTTGCATCCCTTCACATTCACGTACTATGTGTGTCTGTGTGGTTGAGCATAGCCCACCCGAGTGTGACTGTATGTGCACAGCTGTGTGCATATGTGTTTTTTTCTTACATGTGAGCAAATAGCATTCTGTGTGCAACCGCATACTTTGTAGACATACTTTGCAGACATGTGCATGCATACACATGCATGCACATGTCTGCATGGTTCTAATTATAATTAGATGAAAGCCTGATATGTAAACGTTAGATCCTTTCATATTCACGTCTGAAATTGTAAATATTGTATACATTCATATTAATGTGCACTTTTTTTTTCTTGTGTGTCAGTGGAGGAGATCGAGCAGATGACTGGTTTGTTCCAGCAGAAGCAGAGGGAGCTGTTGGCTGCCGTGGCGAGAGTGGAGGAGCTGAGTGACCAGCTGGAGACACTGCGGAGCAGCAGGCTGGAGCCTCCTCTTCCTCCTCCTCTTCATCACCACCACAACCCCTCTTCCTCCTCCTCCTCCACCACCGAGCTGGAGCGACTCTACAAAGAGCTGCAGGTGATCCAGCAGGGGCCAGGCTGTGTGTCAGCCACTGCTAACGCTAGCTGCTGCTAGCTATGTTGGCTAGTGTGCTAACAACAAGGCAGTGATGGTTAGCTGATACTATAGTTCTATTTCATGTGGGGCTCCGCCCTCAAGGGTATCGCTACTGGGTTCATCCCCCAGCGCGCATGCGCAGTACTGAAGACTTCATGTACGCCCTTCCCGCCAGAAGGGCCCCACCTATGTCCACACTATCTGTATATAAACAGTGCGCGGCATACAGTCTGCTCCCCTTTTTTCTTCAGCGATCTGCAGTATTGAAGATCAAGATCGAAGATGACTTCCACTGGCGTTTGTCTCTGCCCGACATGGCACACGATCTCCATCCTCCACATAGAGACAAATGGCAATATAACTTCTGAGGCCTATAACCATGTCCGTTCACTGCTGAGACGTTTAGAAACACAACCAGCTGTTCAGAGTTGAAGACCTCCAATATGGCTGTACTGGCTATATTTCCTGCACGTCCTCTCCATAGCACCCAGTAGGAGTGGAGCTGTACAAATGTTTCTCAGAGGGAGAAAAAAAGTTCATTGGCAAACTTGAAACGCAAAGAAAGAGCTTTGGTCAAAATAAGAATAAAAGTGTAATGGAAATGACCTTCTCACCATTTATTCATGACCATGACATTCATAATGTTTGAAAGTCAGCAATCTATCTAGCTTACCTAGCTAGCCATAGGCTAGTGTGGTTAGTTTGAACTTGGGAAGTCAGCTAGGTTACTTAGCTAACCTATCTTAGTAGCAGTGTGCAGGGCTTCTTGCCTTTATCAATAGGATTCAGTCTTACATTATTTACCCAGAAAAATGGTAGTTCTTTAGGTACACCTACTGAGGTGCCAAAGAATGAGATTGAACCCACACTGAATGTTGCCAGCTAATTTTCAGAGGAAGTTTGCAGGTCGATTTGTTGCTAAAAACTGTCAAATGACTTTGTGAAGTCATTGCATGATAACGTCATCACATGATGACATCATTGTATGATGACAAAAAACTGCATCATTACGTAGAATACAGTTACTCAAATTGACTGGTGATCTTCGTGAAAAATATGATTTGAAATTTGTTAGTTTAGATTTGTTTGTTTATTATCATTTTTTGTATAAGTAATGTAAAGTAATTTAAACAACATATTTTAAAAGTTGCTCAAAGTTCCAAATAAATGTTAAAAGTAACAAAATTAGTTGCTGTAGGTGCTTTTTGGAAAAAAAAACTGTTGCCAGGGTAGTCTGAAAAGTTGCTAAATCAACAAAAGTTGTAGCAGACATTTCTGCAGTATAGAAAAGAAATCTGACCTGAGGCTTCCCTCCTTCCAGCTGAGGAACAAGCTTAACCAGGACCAGAGTGCCAAGCTGCAGCAGCAGAGAGACAGTCTGAACAAGAGAAACCTAGAGGTGGCGGCTATGGACCGGCGGCTGGCTGAGCTGCGACAGCGCCTGTGGAAGAAGAAGGCAGCGCTGCAGCAGAAGGAGAACCTGCCTGTGAGTTCAGAGCTCAGAGTTCACAGAGAACACATTTGTTTTTCACATGCCGACACTTGTCTCCTGGAGTGAGTTTGAAATGAAAATCAATGAGTTTGTGTTTGAAATGAAAATCAACCTCAACTGTTAGATCACCAAGGAATTGATAGCATGGAAGTCAAACCTACTGCAGAAATTATTAGTTGAATAATCGATCATAATTAATGAATGGTTTTAGTCATTTATCAAGTAAAACACCAACCATTGTCTCATGTCAGCTCCACTAAGATCACTAAGATGCTATGATTTTTTGGCAGCTGCTCAGACTAAGGAAACAATTTGAAGACATCACTTTGGACTCTGGTCACTTCCTATCAGACTTTGACATTTGACACTTTATGCACTAAATGATGAATCGAGAAAATTAAAGCAACTACAAGGAGTTTTTAACTGGTTATGAAACAGTCTCAATTTAATATTGATGCCTCTTTGTGACCTACATAAGCAAACAAAACCATCAGCAAGAAAATTGACTATTTCTGTGTAGCTAAAGGCCTGCCACCGGGGCGGATTCCCCGCCAAATCAGATGAAATGATTTACGGCATGCAGACAGGAAGAGCCTATGTTTACATTACATGTAGCATTGTAGCATGAGGGAGTACAAAGATGTTACTAGGACGAGGGGAGGACCTTTCTCTTTGTTCGATAATGTAAGTGAAATTAGACTTGTCTGCTTCCTGACTCATTTAAAAAAAAAAAAGAGAGAGAGAGAGAGAGAGAGAGAAAAAGAGAGAGCGCCTAGGTGTATAAACAGTATTAGAGTATAGTTTACTAATTGTTTCATCATCGCCATATTACAATTATTAATCTCACATAGCAACAAATAGATACATTACCTCATCGCTATGAATCCTGCAAACAGCTGTCTTTAAATAAGAAAAACTATTAAAAATAAGTTGTGTCTTTCTTTGTCTCACTTCCAAAACAAATGCTCGTGCTAGCAAAGATCTTTACGACAGGAGGCGGCGGTTCTCATAGGAAATGCAGTCTCCATTCCTGGGAAACACTATTGCTTTTGTCCACAGGGACCGCTAAAATCGACACAAACTGAAAGTTCCCTGTAGTTGCTTTAATACTAGATTAATCGACATTATGGATGGAAAATATTGAAACATTTAATTATTTCCAAATTTTGATCTAAAATTCTGCAGAATAATGTTCAGTTACATTGTCCAGCTGACATTATGCTGAACACCGACTCACACCTATCATGCACAAATTTGTTTTCTGTAGGTGGTGCCGGACAGCCAGGCCGCCCTGCACTCTGGCAGCTCCAGGGTGGCAGCGGTGGGGCCTTACATCCAGTCACCGTCCCCGGGTTTCAAG
>OMKZ01052567.1:0-15208 GCA_900302535.1 Neoniphon sammara
CTTCACTAGTTTGTGGAGTAGCTCATCCACCTCATCATAGAGAGCAGCCACAGCCTCAACCGCCACCCTGCAACGTAAACACACACACACACACACACCCACACACATACACACACACAACTGTAAGACACCCACATGTTGAAACAGTCAGAATACAATACAGCATGCACACTGTTCCTCTAGCTTTCCAAGTACTACACATTGTCCACAATATTGAGTATTGAGGGAGAAAAGACAATGTAGCTCTCATGACAGACTAGTGTGTGTGTGTGTGTGTGTGTGTGTGTGTGTGTGTGTGTGTGTGTGTGTGTGTGTGTGTGTGTGTGTGTGTGTGTGTGTGTGTGTGTGTGTGTGTGTTGTGTTTTACCGGTAGTCATCTGTCACACTGATGCTGCTCTCCTCTCTGCGGAGGCGGGACAGAATGGCTCCACCCTTCTGTTGTAATCTGACCAATTGGCTGTCCTCCAGGACAGTACGCATCACTGTGTTGTACCTGGACAACAATAGCTCAGCCTTCTGGGAGAAATAGAGAATGAGAGAGATACTGTTTGAGTGCTTTTGTAACAAGTATACTGGTCATGTGAATAAAGTCTTTCAAATTCTGATTTTAAAGAAGGAGGAGGAGGAGGAGGAGAGGTGATGGTTGGAGTGCAGAGGAATCCAGTGTGAGTGTGTGTGAGTGTGTTTGTACCTCAGCATCAGCAGGGTGAGGGGTGGACTCCAGGTTGTTGATGCTTTTCTGCAGGAAGTTGACAACATCTTCACACTGACTGGTCAGCTGCTCCACTTTCTGGAAGCATCAGGAAGCATCAGGTAACTATAACTAAACAAATTAAAGCAATACCACACAAGTTTGGTGCTTGCCGGTTGTAAGCAGTACTTCCTCACTTTTTCCATTTTCTCTCGAATCTCATTCTTCTGTTGCAAAAGGGGAAAGCCCAACGGGCTCACCCCGCAAGCACAAAACTCTTTTCAATTCAGTCCAGCGCTGTTTCACTTGAGAGATGTCAAAACAAAATATTTGGACCCACACTCAGGATAGATGAAGTTTTTTTTTTGAATTTGTAAGAAACATCCGAAATTTGTGAGGTTGGAGGTGGTGAAGCCCCCAGCAAGATAATTTGATTCTTGAGTCACTTGAGTCTTATTTGAATATCTTGTCCTCAAAAGGGCTGAATGAGGACATAGAATTGGGTTGTTATTTATAAGAAGGGGTTGCAGTTGGTTTTGAAAAAGCTGCCAATGTGTTTTGTGAACAGGTATAGGGATTGATATTTAATTGTACTTGTGGTCCAAGGATATGTATGTTGTTAATTGTTTAATAACAGGAACATTGTTTGCCTATGGAAACAAAGGAGAAATCACTGTGCTGCCATAAGTTCCATCACGCAAAAGTATAATAAAATATTGACTATTTTCATCTTGAATGTAGTTTTTTTTTTATCATCTGTCAGTGACTGCAATCAATTGTGATGGCACAATCACTTAGGATGGCACATTTTCACGTGATCACTGTTGTGAAACAGTCGGACAAACTGGAGAAGGTGTGCAATGCACACTGAGTGCTGTAGTACTTTCAGGAGGGGGAACTGCATTTATATTGCACCAATTTACAAAAACCTTTGCACATGTCCACTGTTGAAACTTATAGTTTTAACATAATGTAGACAATGTCACTGGTGAAATTATTCTTTAAATAACTCATAAAAATGTATAGCTTTGTTTTAACTGACTGCCTGACTAATTTGCTGACTAACTACCTATCTAACTGACCAATTATTTACTGCAGGTCTTAAACACAGCCATTATAATGTGCGTGTTAAACACAGTGGGTCTCATTCATGAAATGTGAGCAGAACAAATTTATGTGTAAATTCTGTGCAGAAGCAATGTATGTGTATTTCTGTATTCATCAATATTTTAGTAGCTCTGTTCTTCGTTTGTAGGTATGAACAAAATTCAGGAGTGCTCATACTGCATGTCTAAAATTACAATTGTAGCTATATGCAGCTTATTATTATAAATTACAATTTTAATTCATGCTGTGCTCTGTTATATTCAAAGCACCATAGCCTTTGAAACACACAGTTAAAACATTAGATATTATTACAAATATAACACATTTTGCCAAAATAGATTATTAACAGCTGTAGGCTTTAAATTAGGTTTACTGATAAAGGTAAAACGTATTTAAATATGTTTAATAAATGTTTTTTCTACATCTAGGCTATGTGGAATAATGTAGTTAATCACATGTTTAGTCAAGGGGACTATCTTGGCCATCTTCACAGGCTCACTAATTCCATTTCCTTCTACCACATTAGTGTCTCAGAAGCTGCCTTGCTTCCCATGGGCCTTCCCTAGCCTTTCAGCGTCAGCTCCATTTACCAAAGGCTCTTTCATATATTTTTTATTATTTTTAAGGCACTCCCTTTCTGCCAGGTTACCTTCTGTAGCCACCTATCACTTATCACCTGCCTGTCCACGTCCATCATTCAGAGAACCAATTGGAATCTCTGTTTCCCTACTCACCTAGTTGTCTCTCTTTATATATGCCTCATTATACTGCATTGTTTTCAGTACTGTCCGACTGTGTGTGTGTCTGTGTGTGTGTGTGTGTGTTGGAATTCATCAGCATATGCATGTGGATACAATCAAATTACCTGCAATGCTTATGAATGCCGCATAGGTTTTTAGTACCAACGTTTTTTTATGTGCAGAAAAACTTAAACGTTTCATGAGTGAGACTGAGTAAACGGTGCAGACTGAGAGCGACGCTGTGTACTGACCGATCTGAAGCACAGCCAGCTGCTCTGGCTCAAGTTGAAGGAGCCCCCAAACTCTACAGGAAGCTGACGGAGCTCCACGTGTTTCTGGACAGATTTCAGAGAGGTCAGCACCTCCACCTGTTGTGTTGTTCAGTGAGAGAATACAATGTTAAATGAGTCAACTTATTTAACTAAAGTTCAACTCAACTAAGTTGTTGATTTTTTTTTTCGTTTCTACTGGAAGGGTTTGCAATTACATCTGCTAATGATATAGTAAAAGGTTTACATTTCTATCTGCTATGACATGCTAAAAACAGCCTGAACAGATAACCCCTATATTTCCATTTTATTCCTGTTAATTCCCATAGATTCCCATCAGTTCTAATGGAAACTTTCCACCTTTGAATATTCCCAGAATACTGGTGGAAACTTGGTGGAAGTGTTAGGAAAAGAGGAACTGATTCAATTTTGAAAAGAATCGGTCAAAGGGTAAGGTCAAAATTTTGGCCCAATGCTAGTACATGCTAGCCATATCAGTGAATGGGTCAGAGATATGCATATGGTTACTTATTAAGCACTAATATAAAATCATGTATAATCTTTCTGTTGGTCACATGGACTTTGACCCTCAGTGAACTTGAAAGGTTGAAATGATGGAAAAATTTATTATTGGTCCCAGAGGAAACCAGACTGTTATGAGTAACCAGGTTAAGGCAGAAATTGGACAAAACGTTTACATGTGTTGGGTTGCTCTGATTGCTCAAAAAAACCCGTTTACATTAAGTATATCAGTAATCAGCATGTCACCAGTGGTTAGTGTGACCAGTTGTGAGTGACCAGTATCCAGTCTGACCAATACCATCATGATCAGTATTAACTGTGGCCTGGAGTCAGTGTGGTGTGACCATATGGCTGGGTGTTACCTGGATGGCTAGAGGTTTGTCCATGGGTAGAGGCACATCCCTGTCAGCCAGCAGCAGCACAGTGTGGATACAGCCAGGTACATTCTCCTGAACAGGCACACGACACCCCCCAGCACAAACACACAAACACAGGTAATCAGTGAGAACCATTTTTCAAGTACAGTTATCAGGAGACACACAACAGGCAGACCATCCATACTGTCTGTCCTCTAAAGGTTTCTGAGATGATGATGTCTACGTACATCATGTCATGGTCATGCATGTACGTAGCCTGCCTGCATTGAATATTCCATCGTTTTGGGCAAAATGCCCTTTTTCCGACTCACTCAACCTGACACAAGATGTTAAATAGCACCGGTTTGGCCCCTAGCATTTTTTGTATTTGAAATACACATCTTTTGAAAACGAGAGTCGTTTTAGGAGGAGTTAGATGGTAGGAACTATAACTGCCGAACACACGTAACCTTCCATCTGTGTTCAGCGATTGTAGCTCACTTCTCCTAAAACGACTCGTTTTGTTAAAAAAAATCCCCAGGACGTGTATATCAAATACATGATACATTGCGTTAATAAGACAGCTTTGGAGTTGTAAGGTTTTTTTCACTTTGACAGAGCTAGGCTAATGACTCCTGTAGACTTCAAGTCTTTATGCTAAGCTAACATGAAATGCTACCCATAGGAATCGAACCAGTGGATGTACAGAAGTGAAAATGGTATCACACATCTTGTCTCAGTCTGGGTAAATGTGAAAAAGGGTATTTTGCCCAAAACTACTCACTTGACAAAATGTGTCCTATTGCGAAGTTTCCACACAAAACTGCTGCTGTTCTCAATACCATCTAGTGGTCAGATAAAATCACATAGTGCATGTTTAAAGGAAAAGGCCAAAGATTTCCTCATGCAGAAAACTCCTCTGTGTGTGTGTGTGTGTGTGTGTGTGTGTGTGTGTGTGTGTGTGTGTGTGTGTGTGCATCTGCATTCAGGCTCACCTGCAAAGTTTTGAAAGCGTTGAAGAGGGTGAGGACAGGAGGAGACCTGTGGGCATCCACCAGCACTGTCAGCCCCAACACTCGCACTTCTTTCCTGTTTCACAAAGGACATGATGTCACAGGAAGATGACTTGACAACTCTTATTTGATCTGAGGCCTTGTCTGAAAATACTCGCACTTAAGCCCTTGTGCCTCCTAATGAGCACATACCAGCATACCAGTATATAAAAATAATCTTTATATACAGTCTATGATCAGACCACACTTTGCTGAAGGCTATTACCCATAAATCCCTGTGTTACCATGATGTTTCATGACGTAACACAAGGGAGAGCTCCAGCAGCTGGAGCCCAAAGGTTAAAGAGATATCATTTAATATGGTTAATAGATTTTACCTAACCAATCAAAGACATTAATATCAACTGCACCTTTTGTGGAGATGTTGCTGAAAATGTCACACTTATTTTGGTGTTGTCCTCATACAAAAGTGCTATGGAGTAAACTGTCAGAATTTATTATAAATCATATCTATCTTGTTGAAACGAAAAAATGTATAGTTTGGGTTTTTAGAGCAGAAGGGGAATATAGACAAGAAGTTTCATCAAGTCAGTTTTATAATTTTATCAGCCAAATTCCATATTCATGAATCCAAATCCAAGCAGGAGTCGCAGGAGTGACATATGGAGGTCTGTCTGCTCTGGAAATTGTGATTCAGCCCTGTAGAAGTGTGAAATTTAGGGCTGCACTTCTTGTATGTTACAAAAGTGTGCACTTTGAGGAGGACCGCAGTGCTTAGGATGGGTAATGGGACAAGGCCTGAAACCTGCATTTGGACACAGAAAATGGTGTGTACCTAAGAGTGGAGGTCAAGTAGAAAAAGACACGGAGTAACTCTGCGCTGTCACAGTTTGGGTTCAACCACGCTGTATTCCTGGTACAGACTGTCACCACTGCTCGCCCATTTCTGTCTCTGGTTCCTAGAAAAAAAAGTTTAAAGGGGGAAACCTTTAACTCTGTGGCTCCGAATCTTATAGGAGCTTATATCAAATTAATTCACATATTATGCTGCATTCCAGAAATGTCATAAAGTCAGAAATTCCAATTTCCTGCCAAGAAAAATGCAGTCAAATATCCCTTCAGGGTGAAATTCCTGCTAGGAATCTCAAGCAAAATTTCTCCACTCCAAGTTTTCCAAGATGCACTTGTGCATTTGTGTGACATGACATGAACATGGTGACAAACACTGTAAATGCTACACAGTATTAATTTATCATGTTCATAACCTTCAAAATACACTTAAAATACACTCAATTTTCAGTGTTATGTGATTAAATCTATTAAAAATAAAATATAAAATGTCTTTTTAAAACACCTACAGTATGTATAACGTTTTTTCCACACTCGCTTGGACATTGCATTCAAGGATCTGTCAGTGACTTTCAGGTCTTGTTTGGTAAAATTCAGTGATTTAAGATTGTCATATTTGGGGCAAGACGAGACAATGACAATGAGAATGTGAAGGAGAAAGTTCCAGAAAGTTTACTGGTGAATCTGAGCGCTATATTTTAATAAATAAATAAATAAATAAATAAAGTACTTTCAATACCATTCATTCATTTTCAAAAACGCTATACTGACTAGCTACCATTGCCAAATTAACAAATCAACAGGGTTTTATGTTGGTTGAGTTAGGTCTAAATCTCACAGCGTCCATGTTCTCCTTTGGGTTTTCTGAGCTGGAAAATGAACACACTGATTACCAAGGGTGAATTTCAGACTTCGAATAAAATGCAGCAGTAGTCTGGATGAAGGATCCGGTCCTGGTCTAATTTGGGTCTGAACCTAAGCTGGATCCACACCTGGTCTCGTCTACATAAGGTTTATAGTTTTCTCACCAGGTAGAGAGAGAGCGCCAGAGCTCAGCAGTAGACTGTTGAGGCTGGATTTGGGGGAGTGAGAGGACTGGGTGGACTGGGGGGAGTGGCAGAACTGGGAGGACTGGTGTGATTGGGGGGAATGTAGAGGGACAGTGACGGCTCCTGTTTGGTCCAGTTGGGGAGAGGCTGCCAGCTGGTCTGGTTCTGCTGGACTGGAACCAGCAGAGAGACTGAAAACAGGAAGGGGATCACTGCTTGGGCCTGCAGAGAGAAGACACACTGACTGAATGGTAGCACATACGCATGCGTACATCAGAGGTTGCGCTAGACTTTTTCGTTGTATGTCATTTTGACTGACAGGGTCATAAAAATCCTGTCATAATCTATTTCTACCCATCACTTTAATTTTAATTTTTAAAATGATAATAATGACATATTCAATAGCATTTCATTTTCATTCATTTTTAATTAATATTCAGTCCGAATAAGCTTAACAGAGAATCCACACCGTGCCATCACACATCAAGCAGATGAATATGTAACTTTTTCTCCGCAGTGACAAAAACCACTGACTGTGGCCCCCTAATAATTTATTGTAATGCCTTGCTCTATAATAATAAATACATAAAGTAAACTAATTGTGTGACTGTACATGATTATGATAAAACATTGGTTCTGGTATAATTTCCAAAGTATGGCAGCCATGGGCACTCGCACAGTCTCACAGGTGCACCCATGACAGGTGGGAGAGGTTATGTGCTTCTTCAGCTCCCTACCACTGCCTTGTAAGAGACTTTCTGACAAATAATGGATATGTGATGTTTCAGTTGTAGGATTTCTGCTGATGCTACAGGCCTGATGTTATTTAGGCTGTTGCACTTATTTGTTTACTAAATGACATTGCATTTTTGAATTTGATTTGATCTAATAGCCTATCGAATTGTTCATTGTGTCTAATCTCTGTGTAATAAGTTCATTTAAAATGTAGGCAAACTCTAGATCACCTGACATGCTTGAGAAGGTAGAAACAGATGAAATATTCAGAGTAAACCTTTCTTCAACTCTGGAGAAAATGAATATCTGGGATCTCTATCTGGTTCACTGTCAAGTTTTGCGGTTTGTGTGGTTTGTGCGAGTTTGGTTTCTATGGTAGCATAGTTCTCCCAATATTCCATCACACGTTCGGCATATTAGTCAGAATATGAAAATGCATCTGCTAGTATCCCGATTATTAATTTCATGTACACGAAGTCTCTGTTGTACACAGCTAGGCTTATGAACCCCTAACCTTGAAGGTCAAACTGTGCCTATGGGTGAAGGGCATCCTAGACAAGTTATGTCTGGTCCAGAAAGTGTCAAAGCGGCTAATAAAACCATGGCCAGTGGCAGTACAATAGTTGCGTACCCAGTGGCATAGGCTGTAGAGTCAGCTAAAGCCCTTGCAGCCCTTCCTCTGTGTTGGGACGGAGCCAGACAGCAAGCTCTCAATTGTAGAGGCTTCACACACACATGCACACACACACACACACAAGTTCACTGGTCACTACTGCAATAGCTAATCCACACACTAAGGCCAGGCGCACATTACACGACCAAATGTTGCAGGACATCTCACATTATATGAGCTATCAAACTACTGAATTCCATCTTGCATCGTAACAGTGCACCCACTTTAGGAGAAGGCACATTACAAGACCCAACAACAAGAGACGGCACAGTCCCAAGTGTGCCTGACTTCAAACGGAAGTTGACAACATGTTAAAATATTGTAGTTTGGACCTTGCAGGACTATAGTCTGTCATATGGAAAGCCAAATGGTTCAAAAGAAGCAGGTTTTTTTTTTTTGGCTGGCCGTGTTGATGGTTGGGTCAACACAGCCAACAAGAACTGCCAATTTAACTGAGTGTTGGAGGTGAGAAATTTCCATTGCAGTAAGAAAAAAGTGATGCCATATCATGCTGCAATCTAACTGGCCAGAGTGACAAATCGGTTTACTATGCCCTCTCACAAATTTCCAACATGTTGTAAAACGATCCGGACGTCCCAGTTGGCCCCAGACTGCATCGGGAGATCAGGATATGACATGCTGACCTTCTCACACTATGCAAGAAAAATCTTGAAAAGTTGTTTGGGACCATCTGGGATGTCTGAATTGGCTGTGATATCATATTGTGGTTTAACTTGGTCAACTAGCCAGTTGTCCTCTAGTCAGCAGTCCAGTAGCTAGGCCACCAAGCAGGGAGGCAGAGAGAGATAGAGTAAGAAGTGCTGAAGAAGTGAGTCAGAGCTTGTGCATAAGGAAGGGTAAAGAGGGAACAGATGGAGGAGAACTCATTCAGCCAATCAGAGAGGAGGAAGGGATAAATGAGTCTTAACAGAACAAAAAGATACTGAATGTTTGAGGGTCAGGAGCAAAGGGGAAAAGAAGGATTCGGGAGGAGAAACAGGTTTCTGTACCTTCAGCCTGAGGCTCTGCAGCTCTTCCCCCACCAACCTCCACACAGCCACGTTCCTCCTCTTCCTCTTGCTCCTTCTCTTCCTTCTTCTGCTCAGGCTCCTTGGCTTCAGCCCAAGTTGTGTATGGATGCATCACTGGTGAGGAGATGCCCTGTGGTTTCTGTGGCATGTTGGATTCTTCGGAGTATGTGTGTGGCATGTGAGAGTTCTCAAAGTTTGTGTCAGTGTGTGTGTCAGAGTGTGTATCATTGTGTGGATCATTGCGCATTTTGGAATTTGTGTAAGTGTGTATGTGTTTGTCACCTTCAGCGTCCTTGTGTGTCTCAGCATCCCCAGTCACTGCACCTGCTCTCTCTCCTCCTCTGCCTGCATAGGACTCCTCCTTCCTCTCTTGACTCTGCTGCACAGTAATAATCTGAAACTCCTCTTCCACTTCAACCTCCTTTTCTTGGTCCTCCTCTTCCCCTGCCTCCTCCTCTTCCTCCTCCAATTTTTGCTCTCCCTCTTTCTCCAGTTCTCCTCCCTTCCCTGCTGTGTGCGTGTGCGGAACTAAAACTTCATCCCACCTTCCCTCCATCACTTCACCAACTAGCACTACAGCGCTGCTTCCCTGCACCTCCTCCACCTGCTCTGCTCTCCCCTCTTCCACCTCCTTCCCTCCCTCATGCACTGAGTGTGTATTTAGTACTACCATTTCAATTTCTGTTCCTTGCCTCTGTTCCAGTTCCCCTGTTTCCTTTCTCTCTTCCTCCTCCCCATGATTGTTCTCCACCTCCTCTTTGCCCTCCTCCAGCTCCTCCTCTCTTTGTTCCACGCAGTTCTGAGCTTCAGTGTGTGGATATGAACTCTGGCCTGAACCAGTACCTTCCACCCTGTCCAATGATGTCTGACGCTCCAGCTGGCTGCTAGACACTCTTCTGGCTGCAGGAGGTGGAAAAGGGGGGGAAGGGTGGATGAGGACGACAGGGCGATGGGAGTTGTTGAGGCTCTCCTCAATGAGCCCGGAGCACAGCCTCATGTGGGAGCTATTGTCAACATGGGAGGCAGGCCTGGAGGAGGGTGTGGTAGCAGCAGTGTGTGTGTGTGCAGTTTGAGGTGTGTCTGTAGTGTTAGCGGCATGGGTTTGTGTGGTGCTAGCAGTTTGTGCATGTGTGGAAGCAGCAGTCATGTGTATGCTGGTCCTGGCTCGGTACTGTTGACTAATGGATTGGGTTAAGGAGCCTTTCTGAGGGGAGAAGCGAGGCAGTGGGAGGTCAACCAGTTCCACATACTCCCCTTCCGAGTCTGACTCCCCGCCGTTCGCTGGGGGTTGGTTCCTTCTCCTACAGGATGGGAGGACTTTAACATCTTTGCCTAGTGAATGATTGTGTTCACACTGATTATTTGACATATCAATGAGCATGTCCATGTCCTTAGTGGACAATTCCTTTTCCACCCTTGGCGCAGCCCTGAGCTGGCTGATGAATTGTGGATAGACCAGGTCCTCCCAGGGGACCCTGAAAACATCTCTGTGAGTGGAGAGGAGGCAGCGCTCCAGCCTGGATGCTCCCCGCTCCTCTCTTTCCCTGTTAATGGAGTCTAGCCAGGCCATGCTAAAGAGGGAGCTCAGGGCTAGCTCGGACACTTCCAGCTCCTCCACATGCTGGCCACTTGCCGACAGGCTGCACGCAAGCAGGTGGGGGGAGGAGCTAGCGCTGCTTCTGCAGTAGGTGCTGTATGCTTGAGGAGAAGCAGGAGAAACAACCAGCAGGTAGAAGTCTCCTGGACGGAGGAGACGCTGGTCCAAAGGGCAGAGCTGAATCACTACCTTCTCATGGAGACAAAGAGGCCAGCCTTCATGATGAAACAACAAGCCACAGTACAGCACCTAGAGGAGAGGAGAGGAGAGGAGAGGAGAGGACAGGAGAGGCGTATATCAAGTTAGCATCCTACTTCTGTTTGCTACTGAGGAGCTTTTTC
Organism: Neoniphon sammara; assembly: GCA_900302535.1. Classification (NCBI taxonomy): domain Eukaryota; kingdom Metazoa; phylum Chordata; class Actinopteri; order Holocentriformes; family Holocentridae; genus Neoniphon; species Neoniphon sammara. The sequence continues at coordinate 10,974 of OMKZ01052567.1, forward strand.
AAAGCCAAGCAAAATATGATCAGTGAAAACATTGTAGTGACCAAACCAGCTGCGTGCGAAGAGCAATAGCTAATATAAAAATAAAAAGAAAGTTTAGCTAAACAGTGAAACATAGCTTAATATGTTTCTGGGACGTTACCCAGCTTGGGCAGTCAATAATCACATCAACAGGCCACTCACAGTGTTTCCCATACATAGAGTTTAAATAGACGGCCCGCCCAAATAGATTTCCCCTCGCCCGAATAGTTTTTCTTCCAAAAGTTAGGGCCGCCACGGTGTAATTTGTCCTGCCACAGTTTCACATCAGTGCATTAGTGACTGTGTAACCATCACCCCACCACCCGACACAAATACACTGCCATTCTGTGAGAAACACTGCACACACAGACAGACACATTTTCTCCCTTCTTCTCTCTGGTTAACACCTGACTGCATGCCAATGTGCCTTTGAACAATGTCTCTGCTGGGTGACTGATGTGGGTGGTGTTTCACAGGCAAGAACAGACACAACCAGAGAGTAAGAACAAAGTAACAGAGAGAGAATGTGACAGAGACTCTGGGTGAATAACCTATACAAGCCTGTCAGTGACTGAGTCAAGTGATGACTCAAAAAGAAAGTATGTTTTTCTTAGTGTGGGTTCTTGTGTCCTCCATGACATGTCTGACATGATATCTAACAGACTAAGTAGTATTCCAAAACAAAATAATGCCAAGGATGGAAAACTGATAAAAAAAAAAAATCCTGACATTGACTTCCCTAAGGATGATGTATCATTTAGTGACTTTGCTAGTGAAAACCCCAAGATTCATTGCGGAACAATGCAACACATACAAACACATTCCTCGCTCTTTTTCCTTTGAAAATGACCATTTCCCCCACTTCCTCTACCACAAAAGTGGAAGAGAAGTTGTCCTGCAGACCTGTCTCATCACAATTCCACAGGTGGGAGGGAATATTTTTAATGCCCAGTAGTCTCTTGTGGAAGAAAGCATTCTCCCCCTTCCCCCACCCCATCTGAATCTGTACCTGTCCTCCCCCCTACTGTCTTCCTTTGTTATCATTTGAATTTCCCCTATAGGTCATTCATTGGTTCACCCCTTTATTCACTTCTACTGTACCCTATCACATGAGCTCTCTACTGTGTGGGACAGCCCACTTTATCAGGTATAAATTTGCAAAAGTCCATTCTGTAGGCTCTTCTGGTACCAAGGGGGCCACGGACTTCAGCAGTTGGTTGATCTTTGTTATCAGTTGGTTATATTTTGATAAGAAGGCTATTGGCTTCATTGATCGGTTCCACGACACTCTGAACCACTTCCCAACTACTTCTGGGTGCATCCCAGCTGTCCTTGCAGGGGACAGAGATTCAGTCCTCCTAATCTTGAGATTTGGGTTTCACTTCATGAATACCTGAAATTTTCCTTGGCATAATTAAAGGCTAGTGTTTTCATTTTGGCAATGGCAAAGATGAATTTCTGCTGCGGTGGACCAATAAAGATTCTATTCTATTCTAATTTCAGAGCTTCACAGGGGGAAATCTCTCTGTGACAACACTGTTAGCATGTTGGTTTGTTCTTTTTCTGCTTCAGCTGGCAGAGAGGGATTTCTACCGGAGGCATGGGAGAATCCACTGACAGTACTTTTGACCAGTCTCTGCAGAGTAGATTTCGGGATGTTCCAAGCTCTGGCTAAGAAAGCGGAGTTTAGGTTCCTGTCCTGACTCTTCTTGCTCCCTGTATTCCTCAATTACCCCTTTCATTCTATCCTCACTCGACATATCATGTCTCATTCCTTTACTTCCTCCCTGACTATTCCTTCCTTTCTGACTTCTCTTTCTGTGTCTTAATTTGCGCACTTCTGCACTTACACTTGCTATTTTGCATGCATAAGTTACACTGACTACTTTGGCAAAATGCAGTGCACTATGAACACCCCAATGGTGCACTCAAAATGGTCAAAAAGTTGAGTGTGCAACAACCATGTAGATTCCAAATATGTGGTCAGTTTATCCAAAAAGACGCCTGTTTGGAAATTTGTGCCAACATTTTCAGAGATGCTATACAAGTCTCAAGCGAGCAATGGTTTGACAGTATAAACTCTCAAATTATGTAGCAGCTGAGTGGTGCTGTCATCGCAGGTTAATTTCCTCAGTCAGGTTACCTGCTTCACTCCCAGGTTACACCAGTCATATATAGAAAAAACTGTCTCTGTACTCATGTCTCCCTAAAATATTTTGTTACAGAGATAGCTTTTGGTTTGTGGGTGTATTTTCAGCAACACAGACGCTACTGAATGATCACAGAAATATTATAGCAATATTATAGGAATACTACAGGAAACTGTGTGTCTCTATGAACCTCTCACTGTTCCGTGACTACACATTGCTCTTTGTAACAATCATTAAGGTGACACACCAGGATAGAATATATAGGTTACAATATAGTAGAATTGAGTATTTATAGTGTATAGCTTAGAGAATATTATAGATCCAAGATGAAACAGAAGGGCGGGACTGAGAGAAAAAGGCGCAATAACAAATCCGTCTGCTACAGGGACATGAGTTTATCAATACACAGCACAGCTAGGACACTGATATTTCAGGGCCATGGCTGAGGTCATAGATTCTAACTTGCACAAACCTCAGATAAAGGATCAATGAGTCAGGCAGACCAACATATTCAACTGAACAAACCCTCTGCCCCTGTATTCTTTCTCCGCTAACTACGGTATGGAGAAACTAAAAAAATGTAAAACTGTGCCAACTAATTATTTTAGCATTGCAATTGCTTTTCTTTGTTAGCCTAATTTTCTTGTTCAAATATTTCACTAAATATACAAATCATAATTTGTTTACACGTGTCTTATGCTCATGCAACTACAACTTGTTCATTGGGAATTCCAACTAAAAAAAGTTACTGCTGGAGCCTATCCCAGCATATTACAGGCAGAAGGTGGAAACACCCTGGACAGGCCACTAGTCCATCACAGGACAGGCAGACAGACAAACCCACTCATTCACATCGATGGACAATTTAGAGTCTCCAATTCAACTAACACGCATGTCTTTGGACTGTGGGTGGAAACTGGAGCACCCGGGGTTTGAACCCAGGACCTTCTTGTTGTAAAGGCAACAGCACTAACCACTGTGCCACCATGCTGCCATATACACCTGCCAGTAAGAGATCATAGTCATTAACGAGAGCAACAGACTCACACAGCCTATAATTCACTTCATGTGCTTGTTCTCTATGTCTGTGCACATATCAAACTCACTGCTGCGTTAAAAGCATGCTTTGGGCCAGGTTTGGGCTTCCTCTCCTTCTTCTGTGGGATTTGTTGGCAGATTGCAATCAGCTTTAGTGCATACTGCCACCTACCATACTCTAGTCTGGTAGTGTCTCATTGAGTCAATTTTGTGTGCGCCTTTGACTGAATTGACACCAGCATGCATTGCAGGAGTTCACTCGATTCAAATTTAAGACTTGATTCATCATTTTTGTTGAATAATTGTTCAAACTCATAACAATAGGCTTTGTCAATTAAAGCCCTCAAAAACATTAGTGCAACTTCTCATCTTCCCATCATTTAATTAGTTGGACTTTTTAGAGTGGAGGAGGGATGCCAGGTTGACAAGGGGGATGCATTTTGGTCATTTTGCTAATAAGCAGGATGGCATCCTTCCTAAAATCACCTACTGGAAATGGTAGTTGGCAGTATTTCTCCAATTGGTTGTAATTCACCATTACTAGAGTGAAGAAGAAGGAGATATTGGGCTTGTTGTTTTCAATAAGTGCACAACAGCCATGTGGGATTTGAGACAGCACTACCCTGTCGAAATCCATGCACTGCACAAGTAAGTGTACTAAAAGTTAAGTGTACTAACAGAATGTGCACTAACTGAAGTAAACAATTTGAGACACACTGTCTTGTCTCTCTTGTCTCCCTCTTGGTGCCATTATCTGTACATGTGTACTTTTACAAAGGTTAAAACATTGTGCAAATAGGTGCTCTGTCCTTATTACACTATTAATACATGACAAAACACACACACACACACACACACACACACACACAGCTAGAGTTAGCTATGCTAGCTAGCTTAGATAGCTAGTGATTGTGATCAAGCTACCATTATATTTGCCTTTATTAACAAATATGTTTTAAGATTATGAATTTTATTTACTTTTTAATTTGATTTTAGTCTAACAGAATTGGAATGTGTACAAATAGCAAC
>OMKZ01052568.1:0-18327 GCA_900302535.1 Neoniphon sammara
CCCCCACCCTGCTTTGAGGAGCATGAGCATGTACAAGGGCCAATAACAACTCTTGATAACAGTGAAAGTGTGTTCTGAAACAGGTATGCTAAAGGCAAGTTGAAACTGGAAGAAGGTTGTGTATTGCAGAGTAAAAATGCTTCATGTTTAGCGCTGCAAAGCAATCCAGCAGATTTCCCACAAATCTGGCTGGTATTGGAAGCCAGTGCTGGCAGGCTGCCACTCCTCTCAGCAATGGCTTCACTTGTTTACAGTAATCATACTAATGTCTCAAGATTAATTTGGTATTGATTTATTGATGTTGAAATTCTACACCTAGAACCTTTAAATGATCTTCCTTATGAAACAACACAAACCATCTCCAGTATTCCAGGGGATTTGAAAATATTTCACATTGCTATGTGGCAGATTTTGTGGTTACAATTTGTGCTGAAGGGCAATGTCTTTAATGACATGCATGGTGAATATGATTTCATCATGTCAAGCACAGTAAATTAAGCTTTCAGTCTTTATAAACATATTGGCTTTACCTATGTATGTGTCTAATCTGTATATTTCATCATAAGCTATAAGGTTAAGCTAGGGACAGTTTCGTTTTCTTGTATTACTTGCTTTTCATTTTTGGTGTCGCCACAGAACAAGACAACAAGAACAGCATACGCTTAAAAACTAATGCAGAAATAGAAATAAAAAAGAAAAAAGAAAGAAAGAAAAATAAAAAAGATGAAAAAAATGAATAAGAACACTTCAAACAGAGAAAAAGAAAATAAATATACAAACACAAATGCAAACAGTGTAAAAATGCAAGCAAAAGCAAGATTATTACAAATCAGAAATGACAACATATCTATTAAACTTGTCCTGAGCTATTGGGAAGATATATAAGATACTAGTTGCCATGCAATTTAACGTTTCTTCATTTTTTTCTGGTAAATGTTTTTACTACCCACTGGTATCACATCACACCCCGTGCTGTCTCAACCTTGTTTTTGATCTTGGACTTGTAAACAGACCTCTACCTGCACTGGCATATGGTGGCTTGTCCAAACTGGCATATAGCATTTTGGGAATTTCAACTCAGAGATATTGCTTACATTGACCAAAACTGGCGCTTTGAGTCTATCCTCCACTGTAAGCCAGGACAGACTTGCATGCATTTTACTGAACAGTGAAGGGCATGTTGAGTTGCTGTGTTATGGATTCTAAGTCTCTCTTAAAGGAAAACTCCAATGTTTTGGGTAAAATACCCTTTTCACAACTTAACCAGACTGAGACAACATGTTCAAGACTTTTTTTACCTCTGTACGTCCACTGGCTCAGTTCCTACCATCTGTAGTTACTACCATCTTTCCAAGACGTGTATTTCCAATTCAGAGGTGAAAATGGTATCAAATGTCTTGTCTCAGTCTGAGTAAGTCGGAAAAAGGGTCTTTTGTGCAAAACGGAGTGTTCCTTTAAAGGCAATTGACTGTAATGACTTTACTTTCTAAGGTTACGCCAAACAGTATACATGCTATATAGCCAAACCCCCAGGTACCAGATTTAAGTTTTTTTTTTATTTTTTTTTTTATAAGGAATTATTATTCAAAAATACTCTACTCTTGGTTTTTGATATGTTAAACATCAAATTATTACTGTATAGCCAATTTAAAACTGATTGCAGGTCATTGATTTAAGTGTTGTCAAATTCATTAACTGAAGATATATACTGCAGAATCATCTGCATATGTACTGACTTTATTTATCGGACCAGTGGTAGTTCATTTATAAAAAAAAAAATAGAATGGGGGTGCTGCATTTCACTTGATGGACTTGTAGATTGATTGATTGATTGATTCATTAGTAATTTTATTGATGTTTGTTTTGTTTTCCTCCAGCACCACAAATGATTTAAGGAATTTCAACCTATTACACTCCTTGAATTTTTATGCATTTTTTTAGTTTGATGTTGAAGAATTTAGTACAGAGTTACTGTAGGTAGACTACATCCCTGTTGATCCTTAAAAAAACTCTTTAAGCATTATTTTTAGATTTGGAAATACATGTATACTGCTTATCACCTTCTTTGGTCTTGAATAAGATTTGATTTGCTCTGGTCTTGACATGGTCTCTACTGCCAATGGACTTGGATTCAAACTAGACCCAACTAATATGACTTTGACCACAGCACTGGTTTGAGCCTCTGTTTAGCTGAGTTCAACCTGTGTTTATCCTCTTGTTAGGTCAAGCTGTGTCTTTTGTTTCAGTTTGGGTGTGTGTCTGCAGTAATGATTGTATACCTTCTAGTGGTGATGTCATGTTGGGCCAGGAGTGCTAGGTACAGGTTACATCATCTGGGTGCTAAGATTCACTTCAATTGTGTTTTCAATACTAATGGATTTTCATGAACCAGTTTCCTCAAATTATATCAAATATGTACATCAAGTAGCATTTTCATCATTACTGCAATGCTACATTTGTCTTTATGTTTCATGCATTCTTTGCACTTGTATATTGTAATGAAACTTTAACATAGTTTTGATACCAGGGTACCATATATCAGGGAAATACATGTCACAAACAGTACAATAGTTCTATTTGATGGCTTTCTCCCCCTGCAAAGATAGACAGTGGTGTTTTCATTTAATTTCGATGTGAAATCCTCAGTGGTGCTACTACATCTGCATGGAAGCAAAATGATTTAAAATGTGTGTAAATTTTATGAAGTAGTTCAGTTTTTTTAACTGCATACATTTTCAAGTGATCAAATCAGTGTCCAAATGTAATGCTGTATATCCACATATATTCACCATTATTGCAACCTAAAAATTAAAAGATATAAAAAAGAAGATCTATAAAACACTTTGGGGATTCTTTAAAATTTATAGAAATAAGTGAAGAATCTGACAAAAACTTTGTTTCTGTGTTAGTACAGGTACATTTCCTTTGAAAAAAGCTGTCATTAAGAATATCCAGCTGAATTTCTAATGCATTTGAGGACAGCCAATTCAGACTAGATTTCCCCAATGTCTGCAAAGCCTGGGATTTTACCAAAACCTTATTCCAAACCCAGCCACTTAATATGCCTTTACTCATTTCTACCTATTTATGTAAAGTGATTTTATTATTGTACCATTTCTACCTCAAGATGATAATGCATAATGGTGTGACAGGAAAATGACAGATTTCAGGACTGAAGAAGAGTGTCCAGTTTGGAATCAGGCCGCAGTAAATAATCAGATCCAGGGATGGAGTGGGAGGAAACAGCCTTTACTGCTTGCAGATGTTGTCTGTGACTGTTCTGCTGCTTAGTCACGGTATCACTTTGATAACTTTGTTCAATATGGCTATGGGTCATATTAATTAAAAACAAAGACTAAAAAAATGGATGTGAGGTGCGATGAGTGAGTGGCATGCAGTTTGATCATGCAGTTTAGAGTTGATTATGTGTGCGTAGTCAGATGGGTGTGCTGCTTCTACTGGCAGAGTGTCATGGTGTGTGTTCACAGTGGACCCGGTGGAATGTGCTGCAGAGTGGAGCATCACTGGCCAGGGATCAGCCCGAGTCAAATCAGGTCAGACCCAAGCCTGAAGACATACAGCAAATATTTTTTCTTTCCTTTCTCTCCCTCACACATACACACACACACACACATGAACAAGAAAATAACACAGCATTGGAAGTGCCATCACTGTATTAATGACTTGTAACACCCTCTAGTGGCTCTTCTCCATATATCTATGTCAAGTCTGCAATTTATGAGCCAGGGCTTATAAACACAAGTTAAAAGTTGCAGACAGTGCACATTGTGTTTCTTAGCTGCAGGTCTAAGATATGCACTCACCTAACACAATGCTTGATAATAACATGTTGAAGATGCATTTTTGAATTTATTTCAGTTAAATCTATTTCTATCATGTCTACATTCAGTGCAGTGCCTTTTTCTTCCTTTTTCTACTGTGAACAAACAACTCATCAATCAATTCTTGACTCAGTCACAGGGGTATCAGTTTTTTGCAACCAAAACCAAAACAAACCTGCGAAGTCACCAAACTTTCAACTTAAAAGGAAAATTGTCCCCAGACGCACCCTGGAATGATTTACAGATATGGCTACCAAATACATTTTGCCTGATATTTCATTTCCCTTATAGTGACTAAAAAATAAGAAAAAAACTAGAAAACCAATTTTAAAGTTAAGTATAGCCATACATAAAGGTGTTAAACAGCTACATAAAATATCAGCCAATGCCAGCTTCAATCCAAACATATCTGCATTGGTGCTGACCTTCACAACCTCATATTAGTCAAACCCAACAACACACACATACACAAAAAAGACAGTGACAGGAGCAACTCAATGTCTGTCTCTCTTAGTCCTTGAAGATGAGACTGAAAAGGAGTAAAAGGAGTGCCTATCTTTCTGTTTCTCTCCTCTCATCCCTTGATGAAGATACTGTAATGTGATTTAGGAGGCTTTTTTCCCAGGCTGAATGGTAGGGGCATAAATAAGCCATGAGAATAGATTAGTGTGTTGGGACTAATCAGCGGAAGCAGGGTCCTGGGAAACTCTCCAGCGCAGCAGAAATCCAACAGGATGGTAAACTGGCTGGAAACAGCATCAGCAACTCTCTGCTCCTGTATTGACTGCATCACTCAGTCTGATATCACTGTCTACCCCCATCACTGCTGCTATTTTCTAATTTTCTGTCAGAAACGCTCTTACTCTTTCTTTGAATTATGTACTGGGCAGCATTTGCGTTGATGGGCTCTAAAGTGCTAAACCTGTAGCTTGCAGATTTTTGAAGTATGTGAAGAGGCGTAAAGAGTGATATAACCAATATATTCAGAGACTGCTGAGTACCAATGGGCTTTTGATGCTTTATGTCTTTTTGGAGTTTTGCTGCTCATACAGCTGTTACTATCTAAATGACCTGACCTACCTCAGTTGGAACTTCTCAAAGCCACTTTATGTCAACAACAAAAAGGGGACAAACATCCCAACCTCACTAAATGCTGGTTCCTAATAGTATTCCTTTTTCAGTGCTCATGTGTGTAGATGAACAATGGCCCTGTTGCCCGGAGTTTCCACTTTTTATGAAGCACAGAGTCTAAATAGATGCCGGTTGAGACCACAGACCCTCATTTAAGAAGATATTTTCTCATGGAACCCCATTAGAGAAGAGTTCTGCTGTTGGTTGTGACTTGGTACAGAATGGAAGGTTACATGTGTAACCCAGGTTCTCTGAGTTCTCTCCATCCACTCCATCCACATTCCATATGTAGGGTGGAGAGATAGTCTCGATACAGTAGAGAACTATCTGTATTGTAGGTACGTAAGTCACCATAGTGGACAGTCAAGCTTGTAATAAAAACAGTAAACCTTATATATTTTCTCATTGTGCTAACTTCTAAGGAGCAAAAAATGGAGTCCCCTAATGGTCCCCAGAAACCATGCTGAGCAGTATGGATAAAACCTAACATGCATATAAACAACATAAAGAGATAGAGAGGGAGAGCAGGAAAACATTTTGCATACACAGGAGATTTCTAACAGCCATTTTCAGGCTATCACATTGCAAATAATATCTCTGAAAAGCTTTCAAAGCAGTTGCTGTTATATATTGCTGGTAGTTTAATTTTGCCTTTTCACATAAATAATTGTTAGCTTTGTCACTCTCTATTGCTGGTTGATGTAACACAGCAGTGTGTGAAAGATTTTATGTTGGCTCTTTGAAGCACCCAGGGTTGGATAGGTCTATCTCAGGAAAAATCCACACAGGAAGTGATGCATTTTTGGCTGGACCGCAACAGCAGGGCCAGCCCTGCAAATCCCAATAGAGGATACCAGGCCTTTATTGGAGATAGAATTTTATTTGAGAGAGGCTGATCAGCTTCCATTTTTTGGACTGACCGGGAGAGGGGGGAAGCGCTGGCACTTAAAGTGCTTATTCCCCCTCTCTCTGTCAATTTTTTTAGTCCCCTATACCATTTTTTAAATTCTTTTTATCCCCAGCCATTGCAGCTCATTTCTAATTTATTGCATGCTATGAATGGAATATACATACACAGTCCAGTCATTTGACCTAGTTTTGTTAATTTCCAGTTTGTTTGGAATAAACAGAAGAACTGGGTAGTTAGAATGAACAGCAATGGCCGACATGGCTGAAGAGACAAAGAAAAGAGCGCCAACTACAGAAAATCAAACTAGATCAAGAGGAAATCCAAGGAAAGAGATGTACCAATAATATAGTGGCAGACTCAGAGAAGGCCGTGATACACCAAACCTGTTTGATTGACAAGTGATGGTGGGGAAGCGCAGTGCAAAAACATCAGGGAAATAAGCACTTATAAGATGGAGACCAAAACAGACAAAAGGATGTCATGGAGTAACAACAATGGAAAGAGATAAAGGGCATCCTACATAAAACTGATCAATTTTGACCTTAGAAGCATGTGGAAGCAGAAATTCACATCAAACTTTTCACTTCCAGGTGAAAAGTTCCCATCACTGCAGCAGCACAAGCACTCTAACTTATTTATTTTTCTGACAGGACCACTTTGTTAAAGAAGTTTATTGAAAGATTATAACATTGAATTTTTGGCGACATGGCTCTGTTCTGTAAGATTCCTGCCCATCCAAGCGTGGAACCGAAGGCAGGAAGCAGCAGCTTAACCCCCCAAACAGAACCATGCCAGACATAGGCTAAGTGATTCCAGAATTAAATCAGGTGGTGACGGCCCGGCGGCTTGACACCATTTCTCCTGAAGCCAATACAAGAGAAATATGCTATTTGGACATGTAGTGACGGCCCGACAGCTTGACACCAATTCTCTTGAAGCCAATACAAGAGAAATATGCTATATGAGGTGTTCTATGTGTAGTGATGGCCCGGCGGCCGCCACAATTTTTCTTGAAGCAAATCAAGAGAAATATCCTACCTTAAATGTTGAGTAAGGAACAGGTCAGCGGTGCTACGAAACCCCATGCCAACGTGCAAGAAGGTGCGCTGCGAGATGCGTGTTCTGAGAAAATGAAGGTGGCGCGAGTGTATGGGGAACAATGATTTAAAGTGCAACATGTAGACGACAACATACAGTCATGATTATTTAGCCTGCTTGCTCATCAATTTTTGTTCTTCCATAATGTCCTTGATTCCTGGGCGAAGGTAATGTTCATAAGCTGAGGATGACCAACGCCCCAGGGCTTACTAGGGAGGTTACTGAAGCGGCAGTGGTAGCAGCTCCAATGCGGAAGGAGTGAGGAGTGTAGAGTTCAGGGGAGAGGCCGCAGTACGGACAGATGAAGGGGAGCTGAGCAGCAAACCGGGACCGGGTGATGGCTTTCCCAGCTTCAGCAACAGTGGATCATCTGGACTTGCTCGTGAGCGCCATGCCAAGTACCGGACCATAGAGGACAGGGGACAGAAGGCACTGTTAGTACTGGAGATTATGATGGTTGTTCTTTTATTTTCTGTGTCTGATTTAGAATGCTTGAGGTGCAGGGTGAAATAGTTAGCTTGGAGAGAGAAATCAGAAATAGTCAGGTCATGATTAGAATTGAAGGACCCAGAATGAATGGTGAACTCCCCATACCTTAAAAACCCATAGAAAGCAGCAACGAATATGGCTTCCAGCAGTGAGTCTGTGAAAGGACCGAAACACCCCTTCCTTAACTGTGACACCAGTTTGTGAATCAAATGTAAAGTTAGGGAAAGATGTTTATCATTGCCTGTTGGGTTTTCTTTCTTAAGGCCGTTGAACAGAAGATGGACTGATGGGTTTCCAAGTAAGCTAGGAACTGAAGGATTTAAGCATCTAAAATGGAACTGAATTCCTGCAATAAGACCCTTGATAGAAGAGGGCTGAATTTTTTGAGAAACAAAACAATGAACTATGAAGGCACATACCATTGAACATTGACAGGCAAAACAGGAATAGAAAAAGCATTACAGAATGACATGAAATACACCCATGCAGAGTCATACATTTTTAATGTTGACTTGGCTAGACCACATCTCATGAATCTTGAGGCAGAGGACATATATGAATGCAGAATACCCTCTAGTCTAAGATGGTTTGCTGGAAAGATGGGCATTTCAGTGGTGTGGGGGCTGCTGCTGGGCATAGGCATTTGAATTCCTGGAATTTGAACCGAGACAGGGAGTCAGCTATTTTATTATCGAGACCCAGAATATGAGCTGCTTTTAGGATAAAATTGCCGACTACACATGTCCATGTTAGACGTCTGATAAATCTGTTGATAAAGGGAACTGAAGAGCGACCTATTAATTATGTTGACTGTTGCTTCATTGTCACAAAACATTAGTATTTGTTTTTTGCACCAATGTCTCCCCCAAAGAATGCTGGCAACAGCGATGGGGTACAGCTCCAGCAATGCTGTGGAAAGAATGTTAGATAGCAATGAGGACAAATCCTTTGGCCATTTCTCAGCAAACCATTCACAATGAAAATATCTCCCAAAACCTACAGAGGGGGCTGCATCAGTGAACAATTTCAGCGCTAGAGACGACTCTACATAATCATTATAAAAAAATGAAATACCATTCCAGTCATCGCAAAGCCTTGACCAAAATTTCAGTTCAGATATGCAACCAGCATCTAGTTTCACCTGATCATGCAGATTGGGCACTGATTTAGATATGTCTAAAAGTCTCGATATGAAGGAGCAGCCATGAGGGATGATGTGCATAGCGAAGATGAAATGTCCCAATAGAGACAGTAAATCTCTCTTTTTCAAGATGTCGGAACTCAAAAAGGATTTGATTACCTCTCGAATATGAGTCAGCTTCTCTAGAGGTAGGGAGCCTTGCATGAGGTTACTGTCCAGGATAATACCTAAAAATTCGATAGCCTGAAGGGGGCCTTGAATTTTCTCTTCTGAGAGTGGAATACCAAGTTTAAGGAAAGTTGCCTTGAGGATGTCGATGCAGCGAGATGGTTGGGAATCTGGATAATCTATGACTAGAAAATCATCTAACAGATGGAGGACGAATGGCAGTCTGCAGTTGTTCAAAAGGATCCAACACAGTGCTTCGAATAATGGATCGAATATCTTAGGACTACTACGGCAGCCAAATGTAAGTTTAGTAGAAAAGTACATTTTGTTACGCCATTTAACACCAAAAAGGTGCCACTGAGAAGGGTGAAGGGGCATCACTTTAAAAGCGTCGGTGATGTCAGCTTTACCTAGCCAGGTGCCCCTCCGGCTTCCTTGATAAACTTGATGGCATTATCAATTGTAGCATAGAACAGAGAAAAGAACTGCAAAGGAATTAGACTGTTGATGCTAGGAACATGATTATGGTTAAAAGGAGCAGACAAGTCAATAATCAACCGTTTTTTCCTTGAGTACTTTCTAGTTGTAACTCCTCGGATTAATGCGAAAGCCTGGAAATGGTGCGCTGTCATAAGGATCAATCATATAGCCTTTCTCCACTTGCTTCGCGAGCAATTTATCGACCACCTCCGGCTCTCTGAAAGCAGACTGAAGATTGTTGCAGATGTGAGTCATTTTGGGTAGAAATACCAGGAAGGAAACCAGGGATTAAATAACTGACAAAGAAACAGTTAGGATGCTTCTTCAGTGCTTGTCCCAGCTCCGCTACGTTGATGGGAGTGGAAGTTTTTTTTTTCTTTTTTGTCACCAGGCGTGTTCGCCTGGGGCACACAGACTTTGGATGGGCATCTCCGCAGTAGCTGCAAGCATGAACATATTTACAATTATAATATTTACAGACATTATCATTGAAATTAATTCACACAGGTGTATTAATGGCTGGTTTCACCTTGCCCTCCGCAAACTTTTTTTTGTTTTTGAGGTTTTGTGACCTCCCAATCATAGACTTGGTTCCTTAGTTAGTCCTCCATATCTCTTTTATATTTATTTAGTTTGGTGGCCTGAAGTTTTTCTCTGTATCTGTTCACAGAGTCTTTAATGGATGCATCTACAGATGAGTGTCATTCAAAAAATATCATTTGATGGCTTCCTCTTGCAGCAGAATCTCAGTCTGTAGTTGCTTGGCATCAGTGGTTACTTTTTCAATGATGAGTAATATTAAGTCAAGAGAGCACTTGTTGAGAATCTCTCTCCACCTTTTCAGGAAGCTCTCATTAGACTTTTCAATGCCTTCTGGATGCATAAACCTCTTGGAATTTTCTTGTGTCTCCAATATTCACTGAGTGTTGAACCATGCATGAGGAGGTGCGTCTCTTTTAAACAAAACCTCTCCAATTTAACTTTGAGGTCATCTGCAGATGCTGTCATGCCAAGTACTTCACTGGGAAGCAAAATTTTCTCTGCGTCTTCATTTGTGAATTTGAATGTCGATGCATGGTTAGTCGAGAGAATTAACTTCTTGAAAGCTGCTCATCTTGATTCTTGGCAAGTGGTCATGGTGCCAAAAGAGAAGGGAAGCCGAAGGGAACGGCTCCATCAAAATGGGCAGTGGAGTCTCTTGAACACCTGAATAAAGCCTTTTGGACGGGTGCGTAGATGCGGGATATGTAACAAAAGAGTAAAAAAACCCACACACTGTCGTACACTTAGCCAATATTTAATAGAATGACAGCATTTCAGTCATAGAATCAGTCAAGCCTACCAGAGCTCAGGTTGGTAGCTAAACAATTTTAGGCTACTTCAGTTAACAGAGAAGAAACAACCACCTGTGCCACTTCCTCCCTCCATGCATCATTAAGAGTTAGCTTGCAAAGACAGCACAATTTGGGAAATCCCAACACAGCCACACCAATTTTCTCTATCTTCCATTCAAATAAAAAGTGGAACCAGGAACTTGTTCTAGCGATGATATGCCCGGTATCTTCTTTGGGAATATTTCTGGTCACATGCCATTTGTGCTGTCAGTACTCAGTAGGTGTAGAAATTTACCAGCACCTTGATTGAAGATACCACAGAATATAGAGCCACATGGACTCAGTCATCAAATCATGTAATTATCACATGTTTTCTATCAGTTGAGTTTAAACGTCCTCACTTATGTTGATCGCTGGCACCTTTAATGCAACTGCACTATAGGTATCCTAAGCAAGAAAATGGCCACCACTGTTAAATACCTCCATATTTGTTACTCATTTGTCATCTTTTTGAGTTTAAACAGGGACCTAAAACACAAAGTTGCCTCCAAATACATTCAGGCTACCAAAAGCACTTTATTTTACATATTTATTGTAAAAATGATTACTGGTTGTCTATGGGAAACCTTTAAACTGAATTGATTGTACTGGGACATTTCGATCAGATTCCACACAAATAGTATGTGTAGTATGTAATGATGATGATGATTATTGCTGTTTCAGAGACTGTGCCACACCAACAAGCAATACAGTTCTGGAAAACAGAATACTTGAAACCTCTTTGAATTTGGCGTTAAAATTGTTATAGTTTAAGATAATGAAGACTGGAACAAAATATCAACAGCCTGAACACCACAACATATTGGTAAAACTGTGCCTAATACAGATTCAGTGCCAACAAGGCTGGCTGCTGGTGACATTATCTGCCTACTGGCACTGAACACAAAAGACACAAGGTGATGCTGATGGGGGTGAAAGGAGAGAGGGAGTAGAGAGACGAGGGGGGTGCTAAGGTGGGTTTTTCGGGGGGGATGGTACAGGGTAAAGGGGCACTGTAACTGGTGGAGCGTGGAGGAGGGAGGGGCAAGTAGGGAAATGGGAGACAGACTGGTTTCCACATAAACATGACAACTGGCATGTTGCCATATATTTACTGTGTCTCAGCATTCAAATATTAAATTGTGTGGTGAAAGTGCACATCGTACATTTTGCTGGTATTTTTATTCAGAGCAACTTATAGTCAGTGTGACATCCCCAAAAATTACAAGCAGCCAATATTAAGGACGCTTAAGATTTTGATGAAGGGTTTTGATGAAGCTAAAAGCTAGGAAAAGACCAAGGATACGAGCTAAGGAGCTTTGCATGATTTTTCAATAAATACATGAATACATGATACATGATAAATTCATGAATATACACCTTTTTACAGGTGTATATTCACACTCAACTGTATTGTTGGTTTGGTTTTTATTCTATTATTTTTTTTATGTATGTATGCATGTGTATATGTAATAATTTATTTAAAAGTGAATATTGGCACATTGCTATTTCTCCACTAGCAACAATTAATAATAAAACAACCCAGAGCTGCAATCATTTTTTTCTCAGGAAAAAAAAAGTCAATTTTTCTACTGAATCTAGCCTTGCCAGTTTCACTTCCATTTTGTCTCTATTGTAAAGCCTGTGTGACAGGGAGATCTTCTGGTGGGCAGGCCTCCAAGAGCACCAATTGGAGATGTCATGTGGAATCATTTCATTACACTGTGTGAGGGAATTAACCTTGACGTTCAGTAGCAGGGCTGTAATTTGGGATTCACAGCATTAGGGAAGATTGCCTGTCAGGTTTGATCCAATGCCATGTTTTTTAACAACACACACTCAAGGATTTTCCATATACCATTAAGAACCTGTGCTCAATCATTGAGATTATTACCATTAAACCCAGCATTATTGATTTAAATGGTGTTCAATGGCACCCAATGAGAGTTTCTATCTACAGCGGAGTCTAACCTGCATTCTTTGTCCCATATTAAACATTTTGCGAGAAGCTCAGTCCTGCTTTCCAAACAACTACCCTTCTTCCATAAAGGCTTTGCAGCAACAACAAATGTCTCAGCATCCATTCATCAAAGTCCACTGGAGATTGGATGTGCACAAACAGTCTAATTATATAACAGCCATGCTACAGAAGAGATTCCTGAAAAGGATTATAGTAATGTGGGTGTAAAATTCAGTAATGACATTAGTAAAAGTGAAAAATCTGATTTGCGAAGCAACTCATGTTAATATGAACGCCACTAGCTTAGAAACTGGTGAGAGTAGTGGCTGTGTTATTACCTGTAAGCTATACATTAGTAGCTAGTTGAACCTCTAGATAAGTTAACTTGTATGCTAATCAGACTTGACAAAAGCAAGGTGGTTAGGAGAGCATGCTATAGTTAGCTAGCTTGCAAGCTGGCATTATCTAAACACAAAATTAGTCAGATGCAACAATGATGATCATTTATCATTCCAAGTCAAAAGCAGCACAGAAATTAATCATGTTCATATTGAGATGGCCATGTTGTGCATTTAAAAACACAATAAACTCTTCTTGGTCACTGTTGCACAAGAGCTGAGGACTTCCGATGCGGCTGCTAGAGGGTGGGATGCTACCAAATTTACATTAACTCATGGTATTTTACCTTAAATGTCAACTTGTTGACTGTATTATACCTACAGTTTGTATATGGGAACCACTGTATGTGTATTTGAGTGTGCGTAGGTGGGATAAGCTAGGTTATGCGGAAAGACAAATTCTAATTAACTTGTATAACATGGCCAGTAAAGTAATCATCTTCTGATACACTACTCTGTCTCTAGCCAGGTTTACAATCTACCTCGACTTGAGGGAGGGCTTCATTCCAGCTATAAATGATTACACCCTAATCTTATCATACCGACGTGGCATCTGCTTGTGTTTGCTATCCGTTGGGCTGTTGGTTTTCACCAGGCTCTTATCCTTCTGTTTACAAAGTGTCCTCATTGATGCTGCAAGAGTTTGTTTTCCACAAAATACCAATCAACCTAGTCCTCAGCTCGCCTTATCCGTGTTGGTACATGGGATTATACGCTAGATGACTTGGCGTTGTTCCTATTGTCACAGCCTACGACATGGAATTTAAAATCTGTCTTGACTGATATTTAGCTGGTTGTGGTTCTCCTGACTGGAATACAATATCACGGATTACAGTGTAAAGCGCCACCGCTGTATGCAAGATACTGCACGTTATTTACACACAAGATCGCATTAATGCAACAGCAGCTAATAAAGAGCTTTACAAAAGGAGGAAAGTGAGAAAGTGCTATTCTTTTCTGAATTCTTTAATGATTTTGAAGCATTCATATGAAAGCATCTTATGCTTCCTGTCGTCTTTATGCAGCAGAAATTAATCAGAGCTGAATAAGGGTAAAGAGTTTATTGGCCATTTATTAAAAATAAGTTATTCACTTAAGTTTTGTCTACCTCAGATATGATGGATATCAGATTTATCAGTACATATCAGTACATATATATCAGTACTATAACTGTCTGTAAAACTTTACCTTAACCTCAGCTGATGTGATATTTTGATCAGATCCCACACAAGCATGCCATGTATCATGTTCTCATTCTTACCCTGGATTTGAATGGGAAATTTGAGTGTTTCGTAGCCTCTGACAGAGGCATTTTCCTCTGAGAAGAATCAAATCCTGAGCAAATAACTGTCAAAACCAAAATGCATTTGTGGGAATATTTTGGTATGAAAACAAAAGTTGAATTTAAAGATACTCAATATAATTTCAAGATACATATCACTAACATCCAAAAATATTAGTGCTGCCCTTAAAAACACATCACTTGAACTCGCCTTAAGGTATACAGCATGCTGAGTATGGTCAATAGAAGCATAACAGCAACTTGCTTCTAGTGAGTGTACTGAAACAGATCAGCTTCCGAGCCAGAGGACAGCCCATCTCCTTGTTTGGCTGTTCTTTGGCTATATTATATTTATCTATAAGGCTTTGAAACCTACTACTGTACTTCATCTCTCTGGTGTCTTTTAAACCCAGCATTGATGCTACCAGATCACAGGGCTGGTTAATTTAGTTTGTGGGCTTCTGTTACTATACACAAATGGAACAGACTTAAAGGAGTACTCCAACAAAAAGGGAAAATACCCTTTTTCCGACCAACCAGACTGAGAAAATATGTTCGATGCCATTTTCATCTCTGTACATGGACTGGTTCAGTTCCTATGGGTAACATTTCATGTTAGCTTAGCATAAAGACTTGAAGTCTACAGGAGTCATTAGCTGAACTCTGTTACAGTGAAAAGATAAACCTTACAGCAACTTCGAAGCTGTCTTATTTACAGAATGTATCATGTGTATGTGGCGGGGCAATAAATGGAAAGGGGGAAACGCCAACAACGCCACCTGGGGAGTTTCACCCCAAGAATTACCGTTCCAATGCTTATTCTAAAATGACAAGACACAGGTTTGTTACTGATCAGGCAGAGTCGTATGGTTAAAAGAAAATAAGTTTATTGAAATATTAAGAAAAATGTTGCAGGGACTGAGACTGCTGGGAAAAAAGTTAAGCCAACATAAAAACAACCAATACAGTGTACTACAAAGGTTAAAGTGATTCTTTATTACAATTATTTTTTAAGAAGGGCCCTAATAGAACACTCTTAAAATCTTAAGTCTAATTAAAATTACCAATCAAAAAAAAGGAAAGAAACAAGGGAAAAACAGTGAGCAGAGGCCACTTGTGGAGAGGCAGACTACACTGAGGAGTGCCCAGGGGTGCTACCTTCACTCACCTTTATTGTGCAACGCAATCCTCTCAACACATCGGTGCCACTACACACATGCCCCGGTGCTCTGTTACTCACATGCATGCAGTGGGGGGACCTCACCAAGGGTGCCTAACCTCCCCAGCAATGTGGCACTCGGCTCCACTAAAAAAAGGAAACACTTAAGGAAATAATTACAGAAACAAATAACCAGTTGGTTCAACCACAAATCAATACCACAAAACACTGAAAGGCAACTACAACAAAACCAAGGCAAAACAGTACAAAACACTAAACCATCACAAAACAGCAGCAGGTGAACCTATCAAAGGGAAAAAACAGAATTAACAGGGGTCACCTTACTGCCTGGCGATATGTTAATATAGGAGCCCTACTCACCACCTCCATATGGGGTAGGTATATCTAGGGTCACCTGGTGGGCTGGACAACTGCATAAAGAAGAATAAAAAAAAAAATCACAACAGGCTCCCTTTCTAAACACTAAAGAGGTGAGCGTAGGCTACGTACCTTTCAACTACGCTCAAGTCAGTGGGGAAATCTGTGCTGCACACAGCCACAGCACACCAGCTCAGGAAGCCAAGAGAATGAGCACTGGCTACCAGGTGTCTATATAGCCTTGCGCTGATTGGGAACTGATTGGAGGAGGAGTCAGAACTAAGGCAGCAGTAACTAGCAACAGAGAAAAAGAAAAAAAGAAAAAAGAAAAAAAAGAAAAGAGTCATTTTAGGAGAAGTTAGATGGTTAGAACTATAACCACTGAACACATATATCCTTCCATCTAGTCCATCTTCCATCAAATGTTGAAGAACTCCTTTTAAAACACTTTGAAATAAGAATTTCTTTATAGCACTGATTTTAAAGCAATAATACATCACATATTCTATGATGTTTGTAATTGCTCTTTGTAATATATGTTCCTTGATGTTGCTAATTGTATTACATATAGACTTGCAGTTGTTCGCAACCACTGAGAACAGTCAGTTGTGTTTCTAAATGTACAGTGTGGCTGTCTCAACAGAGCTGAATGGGACATGATTAATTTCTGTGCTGTTGTTGACTGGGAACTGATTTTCTGATCACTCAGTTGGTTTACATCCATTTTAAAAGTTAAATTTTAGCCAGACTGAAACAATAAATCGACTTTAAACATCATGTAAACATTTTAATCTGACTGAAATCGCCCCAAGTTGATTTTTTGTGAGTGAGACTAACACATGTAGATAATGCATTTGGGGATCGATTTACTATAGCATGTACCTGCCTCAATCAGCCAACAGTTGGCCAAGGTGTTTTGTGCATGTTTTGAAAGTTAGAGGTTACGCGCCACAGGTGTGGTACCTGGAAATTGAATGCAAAGCCATGGCTGTATCATGGGAAATAATAAGGCTAAAAACAATGTCCATTTTTGGGCAGATGAGGAGACGGACTTCATGTTGTTGCAGCTGAAGGAGTTGGACGTCCTTAAATACATGGACAGACCAAAAACAAGGAATGGCAGTTTTTTTCTAGACACACATTGTTTTGTCTTTTTATCAACCAGATCAAAGTCTCCGTCAAACGCTGATATAGGCTGCTTCTGTTAGTAAATCATTTCTTTGACTGAGTCATGTATACTGGAACAACGACATAGTCCAATTAAATCTTATCTTTAGCCTAATCGAGCTTAAGACCTTAGTCCAATTGTAACTATGCATGTGAATCTCCTGATACATCTGACTAATGTTGTGGTTAGATATTGTTAGCTGTAGCTAACTGGGGTGTCTGTCAGATAGCCATCTCTGTGTTGTTCCAAGCATCTGCACACTAGCAAATCAGCCACTATATCTAGTAGTAGCTACATGTTAACATTAACACTGGTTAAATTAACTTGCGGGCTAGTTAGTTAAAGCCAAAAACAACTGTTTGTTCAGGTTAATTAAGCTGACTTTTCAGAATACAACTTTTATTGCTTTAGAACAGTTACTGTGTCACTAAATTTGGAAACAAACCTAGCCAGATTTTTCTTGTTGATTTACAATATGTTGAACTGACCTACATCCATATTACAGCGATCATATCTCTTTTTCTTGATGTATTGACATTATTTGCATACAGTTTTCTAATGGACTTCCATGACAGAAGCAGTTGTTTCTAGTTGAACAACTGAACTGCAAACATCTACTATAGCCTGCTTACTTTGTCATTATTACGAATGCTTATTGCTTTCAGTTCTCTTTGTCAAAGAGATCTCCATCTCAACAAGAGTTAAATCTTGAACTTGATCTTTCTCCTACACTGGACAAAGGACTCAAAGTATAGGAAAAGTTCTGGATAGGAAGACTGGGGCTCTGCTGGTTCTGTGCCAGTGGGTGCAGTTCCTCCATGCATCCCTAGTTGTGTTGCTGAACAGTCACTACCGTGTGTGCGTGTACAGTGAATTGAATCAAGCATAACTGTCGGATGATTTGTCTAAAAAGTGTGGAGCAGCACTATCCAGACTGGTCAATATAATATGTAGAGAGGAATACAGTTGCTGTACATACCATACATTCTCCACATTCTACCCTGCATATTCCAGACACACTATTGCAGGCGTTCCAGGCTAAATGCTGTAGTCTGTAGTGAGTGTGTCTGGCCTATGTTGCTGTCAACAGGAGAAGCTGTACCATGTTTGAGCAGCCCAACATCTTCATTCACTGCCTGTCGCAATAATCCGCCACGCTCCTTCACCTCAACACCAGAACATTTCATTGAGGCCTGTGGCTGTGTGTGTGTGTGTGTGTGCATGTGTGTTTGTGAGTAAGAGATAATGACAGAGAGAAACAAAAAAGGAGGAGAGGATGAGAAAGACAAAAAAAATGGTGAAGGCACAATGAAGCACAAATGGAAAGATGAGAAAAAATTTCAACACTCC
>OMKZ01052570.1:0-12055 GCA_900302535.1 Neoniphon sammara
ATCTCTCTCTCACCCTCCATCGGTGCGACGTGTCCCTTCATCATCTTTGAGTCAGCCGACATTGACAGTGCTGTGGACGGAGTGATGGAGGGTGTCTTCAAAGCAAAGAAACAGGTGATTTACACACAATGCACCCAGTATATGAAAAAAATATTCACAACGACTGTAACGGCGCTTTCTGTTCAGCAGTCAGTTGGAACAAATATGATCTAGAACAAGCTAAAATGAACCACCTCCAATTAGTCCGGTTCCTTTAACCACAGTCTGTTTTTGTTTTCTCTCCCCTCAGGTCCACTGGGTGCTATGTGTGCAGGAGAGTGTGCTGGACAGTGTTGTGTCCCGCCTCCGGCTGCGCATGGCAGGGATGAAGTGTGTGGCTCTGGCTCGCGAGGCAGACAGGGCTCAGGTGGACGTTGCAGTACAGGAGGCTCAGCAGCAGGGGGCCACGGTGAGTCACTGAAGTTAAAGAGATGCCGTTTCCAGTTGCATGCTGTGCCTCTTTTCCCCTGCAGCAACGTTCGTGTTAAAGCTGGAACCCCTGGGGACCATCAGGGTGGAGATTTAGCTCTGAACATCTCTGGTTGGTTCAACATAGGACGCACCAGCACAAAATCATCACCTAAAACAGGAGCAAGTAACTGCAAATGTTCTATTATGCAGTCATTCTGCTAGTAAGAAAAAGACCCAGGAACTTTAGCACCACAAATTTTGGTGGCAAAGGAGCACTAGATGCAGGGTGCCTTGAAAGCCTTTGAAAGTTCTTTGATTTGGAAAAAAAACAAAAGTTTCTCATTTAGTTTGCCGTGCTTTCCTCTCTCTCTCTTCAGCTGCTTCAGCCTTGCGCCGCCCCCCCCTCCGGTGCCCAGTTCCCTCCCACAGTGCTGTGTGGGACGGCCCCCTCCTCCCCATGTGTGGTTGCCCCCCCTCCTGGACCACTGCTGCCTCTCATGTCATTTAGAAGCAACACAGAGGCAGTGACTCTGGGTGAGGAATTGTTGTTTATGGGTGTGAATGATCAGTGTCACTGTCTAAACTTTAACCATCGTCAGTGTGAGGTCTAACAGTCTCTTATCCACAGCTAACCACAGTCCACATGGCCAGGCAGCCTCCATCTGGACTGAAGACCTCACTCTGGCTCTGGAGACTGCAAAGAGGTACAGCAAGGTCTTCTCCCCATTCCCCTTCTTCGTCTTCATCACAGCTTGTTAGCACAGAAATGTGAACAGAGCCAACAAAGCAGAGATGGAGCTGGAGATGCTTCCCCAAATTAAACACCTTTAAATCTGCTTAAAAAGTTAATTTAAAGTTAATAACAAAGGATTCTGCCTGCCTCAGGTCAGGTGACTCTTTCCCTCTCCTTTCTGTCATCCCCCTCCATACCACCTTTAACTCTCCCTCCCTGTCTTTTCATTTTCTCTGCAGTCTGTCCGTAGGCTCAGTGTGGGTGAATTCTCACTCCATGTCCGACCCCTGTCTGCCTGTTTCTGGTCACAAAGACAGCGGCACTTGCACTGATGGAGGACAGGAGGTAAGCTTTCTAGTATTTTTTTTTTTTTTGTTTTTTTAAAGGAATTAAAGGAATACTCCAACATTTTGGGAAAAATACCATTTTCCTGACTTACCCAGACTGTGACTCCTGACTTGCATCTGTATGTCCATTTTGTGTTAGCTTAGCATTAAGACTTGAAGTCTCCAGGAGTCATTAGCCTAGCTGAAAAAATAAACCTTACACCAACTCCAAAGCTGTCTAATTTGCACATTTACTTATTTATTGTTTCAAATTATTTCAAATACACATGATACATTATGTAAATAAGACGGCTTTGGAGTTGCTGTAAAGTTTATTTTTATCACTTTGACAGAGCTAGGCTAATGACTCCTGTAGACTTCAAGTCTTTATGCTAAGCTAACATGAAATGCTACCCATAAGAACCGAACTAGTGGACGTACAGAGGTGAAAGTGGTGTTGAACATCTTGTCTCAGTCTGGATAAGTCAGAAAAAGGGTATTTTGCCCAAAATGTTGGAGTATTCCTTTAACAAATTACAGTGGCCTGTCTATGAAGGAGTTAGGGAAAGAAGACAAACTTCCCTTTTGGGTCATTTACTGCGGAAATACTGTTGCCTTTGCACTAAAATTCAGTACAGCACAATGATACCAATGTTTTTTCCACTGATCATGCTTTGTACTTGCTACTAGTTTTGTGTCCACAAATTTTAAGTCTCTGGAAGAAAAATCTTAAGAACACATACACACACACACACACACACACACACACACACACACATACAAATATCAATATTATCTTATACCACATTTGCACCCTCTCCTCTTTCTACCAGGGTCTGTACCAGTTCCTGCAGCCCTCTTCTTCCTCCTCCTCTCCTCCTCTCCCTCGCTCCTCCTCCGTCTCTCTGGACTACAACAAATTTGGAACGGCAGCATCCCCACCTGTCGTCCCTGATGGGTCAGACCCTGCCAGGTGTGTGTGTATCTATATCTAAATTTAATGCAACATCAAGGGAATAAGGCATCATAAGCTTCCAATAAGCCTGTTTTGAGTGCAATTATTTAAATCAGAGTAGAATAAATAAATGCAATATGCTTAAAATCTATGGCATCTGAATATAACATGATATTAAACTGAATGTGATTCTCTGGTGTTTTCCAGATGAGTGTATTCTAAGAAAAGCTTGTCTACTGGTTTATAATCTTATAATTAATTGTATTAATCATAGATGTGGCAAGACAGCTGACATCCAGCTGAGAAAATGCGAGGCAGACCAAAATCCAAATTTAATCAGTTTTCATCTCTTTCTCTTTCCTCTCTTTCTTTCGGTCTCTCCTCAGCGCTCCTAAGTCTTACCTCCAGTTTGTTGGAGGAAAGTCGTGCAAGTCAGAGTCCGGCTGCAGCCTGGCAGTTCGATCTCCAGATGGTGCCACTGTGCTGGCCCACTGCCCAGACGGAGGCAGGAAGGACGTCCGCAACGCAGTGGAGGCTGCTATCAAAGTCCAGCCTGGGTGAGAGCTGGTGCACCACAAACGCACACACACTCACACACAGAGAAAAGCAGGTTGGTAGCACATTGGAGAAGGCTGTCCAAGTCCAGTAAGAAAACACAAACAAGCATATACACAATTGTACATGCAATAAGCAAACTCACAGACAGAGACAGATGGTAAAGAATGGAGGCTACTCAGATCCAACCTGGCTACGAGCTGCTCTACACACACATGTAATCTACTTGTTTGCGTCACATTATCTGTCAGTCTCTGGATTCTGGGTCATGTTTTGCCATCTTGTTTTCATCAAGATGAACTTTCCGACCAAACTCTCATCAACTGACAGTTTGCCCAAAAGCACCAAAATCTTGTTTTGTTTTGTTTTTTTCAGCACATTTATTTCCCACTCTGTAATGAGACATGTTAGAAGTAATTGGAATTTATCTGTGTGCTGTGCACCTTGAAAAACAAATGTTAGTCACTGAAGGAGTTTACAGAATCAATTGCTATGATGGCAAAATGAGATCCAGGTTAAAAAATGGCTTTTAGTGGCCTATTAAACCACTAATTCTAGTCATAAACATAAACCTAGCTTCAGCAAAACCAACTTTAACCTTGAATTTAATCTGAAACCTATCCCCTGTACCAAAAATAAACTATTTAGAAATGAGATTTGGCAACACTTTGTTGTTTCCTGTGGGGTTACAAACTTCTATCCTCTCACCAGTGACAGAAGTACAAGTGCTTACATACGCACACATCCAGACGGGGGAGGATAAGGTTTTGCAATACACCAAGTTTTGATTTCATCAGAAGTCAAAGTTCAGCTTGACTTTGTGCACTGATGAAAAGACTCAAATCTGCATGAAAGAGACACGCATAGTTGCCCAGGCCGTTATCAGTCAGCCACACAAACAAAGACTGTGGCTCTTGACATGTTTCAGGCCACCGCAACATTTTAGGTTACAAGTGTTTCATTACTAGCAGCATGTTTATCAGGTGTCATCATTTGATTACAGTGAAATCACAATTTTCACAGCTTTCCATTGTCCCTGAAGCGCGAACCACTCAGAACATTCACACACCACAGACACTGTTATCATGTAAATGTTTTCTGTTGTTTAGTCATCGCATGCAGCTATTGAGACCATCATTTACAAAAGCCCAACGTAATATGAGAAATACGCAATGAGAAATTGCCTCATTGCAGCAGCAGAATTGAAGTCAAAAATCAACAACTCAAGAACAAGATAAAGATCGGGTGGCAAAAGGCAGAGTAGGATGAAGGTAGTCATATGATAAAGAGGCTAAATGTAATGTACAGCTGTGATTCAGGTTAGTGGTCTGCAGGGATCGTAATAAGTCGTAAAGAGACGGCCTTTAAACTGGAGGACCCAGCTTCATCCAATTTAATTATACAAGGCTTATTTGTGTATATACAGGTTTTTCTGTATACGGGAGGATACACATATGTCAAGACACTCATAAACAATTTGTCTTGAATTGCACTATGACAAGGATATGAGCTTAAGAATACAAGGTGCATGTAAACACACAGATGATCATGTTGCTGTTGCTGCAAATAAAATAAAAACTCCATCCTTTCTTTCCTCAAGCTGGATGAAGAAGAGTCCATCTGCACGCGCTCAGTCGCTGTACTCCCTGGCCAAGGGCCTGGAGGCGAAGAGGCGGGATATGGCCGCGTCAATCAACGCCCAGACTGGCCTCTCATTGGAGGAGGCTGACAAAGAGGTGGAGCTTAGCATCGCCAGGCTCAGTGATTGGGCGGCTTGCTGTGACAAAATCCAGGGAGGAGCGCCTGTGAGATACTTTTGTGTTATACGACGTCCAACAAAAACTTTTTTTTTTAAAATGGGTTATATGTAGCTTTCGACTCACTTATTCTCTCTCTTTCCTTCAGCCGGTGCCGCAGTCTGGCTCCGCCCTCTCCCTCCCCGAAGCTCTGGGAGTGGTTGGCGTTGTCCTGCCCGACAACAGGCCCTTCCTCTCTATGGTTACACTACTTGGGGCAGTCATCGCCATGGGCAACGCTGTCATCATGGTGCCCAGTCAGAAGCACCCACTGCCAGCCTTAGCATTTATCCAGGTGGGTGTAACTGAACACAGAATGCACTGTTAATTGGGCAGCAAGGTGGTATAGCAAGTAAACAGGCCAGAGTGTCCAGTGTTTGTGAATGCAAAATGCAACTAAATACCATGTACCTACACAAAAAGATGGTGTGTGCATTTGTGTAAATATAGTACTTTGATGTCTGTGTACATGTCTGTCTGACTCTCTGTCAGTGAATTATTGTATTCTGCAGGCTGCGTGAGCATGTCTGTGCATGCATGTGCTAGTCTGACTAACACTGGTGGTTTCATCTCTCTGACCCCTCTTCCTGAACAGGTGCTGCAGGCTGCAGACCTGCCTGCAGGCTTGGTAAACATCATAACAGGAAGTAGGGATCAGCTGACAGCGGCTCTGGCCAATCACAGCGTCATCAAGGCCATCTGGTACTGGGGCAGTGCTGAGGTAAAGACAAAACACCGACACACACAGTTGAGAGTTGTTTCGATACACCATCAGTTTTGATCACCAATTTTGTGACAGTGTAATTGGATGATCACCAATTTGATACATTTGCACCAAAGTTATTCATTTTACTCTGATTTTTTTTACCAATAGTGACGCATGTAAAAGTTCACACCAAGAATCAAGAGGAAATTTTCACTGTAGGTTTTCTGATGTGGTTTGCTTAGTCGTGTATAAATAAATAACATTTTTCTTATACAAATAGTTATTGCATGTTAGTTTGTCACTGATGACACAGTTCCACTGCACGGTTCTACTTTTTCATGGTTCTTTGTACTCCATACACCCCAGCAACCACTGACACTTTTCAAATATGTCTTATAGTACACAAACATCCCTAACATGCATACATAGACACTCACACAGACTACTTCCTCCCTTTTTTCTCCCCTCTCAGGGCTGTCAGTACCTGCAGTACACATGTACCAGCCCTCTGAAAACGCTGTGGCTGCACTGCCAGAAGGAGGGGAAGGACGGAGGGATGGACTGGACTCACCTTCGTCCCTCACACTTGGAGGAAATGTGGAGAAACGCTGTGCAGTGGAAGAGCATCTGGATCCCCACTGCTTAGAGAGGGTGGGAGGGAGAGAGGAGAAGGTGACAGGGAGGGAGATGAAGGGATGGTGGGGCTTGTAGACGATAAAGGATCAGTTAAATGTAAACCAGGGTCAGAAATGAACAGGTGCTCAGGGCAGCAACGGCCATGAAAACTTCATATAATTCCAGTGAAATGAAAAATGAAGCGGCAGAAAAATAGTCCCAATAATTAGTACCCCTTTTCTCTGTTTACCCTATTCATGTTTGTTTGATTGAGTTGTTGGAAATGTGAATATTGGATCCACCATAAGGGGATCGGTTGGAGTCTCCGACTGAGGCGTTCATTCCTGTGTTTTGATCAGCAGTTAATCCAATGCTCTGCACGAAGCTGTAAAGAGGAAAATGCTGACACCATGCAAGCCATTCTTCAAAACAAAAAACAAACAAACATAATCATCCAGCCAATATTATCAAAAATTCTCTGGGGACCGAGTGAAGAATATAACACCATCCTCTGTAAGGCCTATCACTCATGTCCAGAGGTGAGGAAAAAAGTTAAAACAAGTTTCACAGGTCGAAAGTGAGTGTTTAATATGTAAGGCAAATATGTGACTTAATAGTTCACTAAAAGGACCTAAATGCCCCTAAAAATCAATTAAACTGGGCAATAAAACAGTCCACAGAAACCAATGTTAATTTTTTACACTGGTGTAAACAAGATGTCGCTGTCTGTTGTGTTACAGTTACAAAAGTTAATCATGGTAGAGAACAGCACAGATTTGAGATCTAGGATGGAAGATGAAAAGGTAGTGAGTAAATATGAAAGAGGAAGAATGAGAGAAAAAAAGAGATTAAATATAACAGGATTTTTTCGGGGTGTGTGATGAAGAGTTCATCCAGGGTCCTTTTGGATCTGGTAATAAAAAGAAAATTACGTAATGCACTTAAAGGAGACAGACAGGCAGACCAGGGATTTGTTTTTTTTTGTTTGTTTGTTTTTCTCCAAATCTTATAAATACTTACCGCTTTCATGAAGATCACATGCTGTTGGTGTGTGGAATTTCCCATGTAACACGGTATAAGAAGAGGTTGCTGATATTAAATGTTCAAAAAATGGACATCCACCTTAAAATTTGTACAAGCTAATCCTGTGGCTTCAGAAGGTTAAGTCAATATTAGTAGCTCTAAGATTTTTTGATGTTGTTCACATGACTGCAACAGTTTCCTTTACCAATACACAGGAACAAATGTAACTTTCCTTTTTAGCTGTTAAGTTAGCATAAGCAGGTAAGTGGAAATCTGGCTTGGATAGTTGTTTGATAAAAGGGGGATATCTCAGTTTAGATGGATAAAGAATAGAAACAGTAAAAACCTCTCCTGTGTCCCATGACTGTAATTAAAGGACAAATCCACCCTTTGAAGCTCTTTCGAAGTTATATAGCATCAATTTGTGATGTTCATTGCATTTCAAGTTAATGATTTTCTATGTTTCCCAGAATGCCTTTCAGCAGGCCCCATAGAATATACCTGAACTTGTTGCTTTCAGCTGTCTGTTTTATGTTTAGTTGGAAAAAGCGATAATGATAGCAGAGTGCGAGTTTCTCCAATGGAGAAAACCTAACGTCCCTAACTCAAAACACACCAGGTCTTGATGCCGCGTTGCATTCTGGTGGAGAAATGTTTCTCTGTCCTTCTCTACGATGGATTGCTCCCCATATGATTATTCAACATTGGTGGAAAATGGCGGCTCTACAAAGAAGCCCTCGCTCTTTGATTGGCACCAAAACCTGACGTTTACTGTTGTTTTAGATTGCTGAAAATGGTTCTGCTGTTGAACATTTTAGCTTGAAATATCTCAACATGGTGTCACATTGACTACATTTGGCCAGTTATCCACAGGAATAAGAAAAATATCAACCAAACAGTTATTTTCTACCAGTGTTTAATTGTTATAAGGTGGGTTTTTAGATGTGAAGCACCTTTTTGAGCTGCAGGTGAAACTCCCTCACTCACAGGATCATGGATAGCTAAATGTGCTATTAACTTGACCACATGCATAGGTGTTCAGTTATCTGTTCAATTAGTTATTTATGCCTCTGTTCATTTAGCTGGCAACATTTTATCTGTGAGTTGTATCACACTGGAAGTTCCACCAGACCTTTGTGGATTGTCTATCCACCTCCCAGTGCTCATATCTGTGCAGAGGCTAGCATCACTAGTTGGTCTTCCCTGGAGGTGTGCCTTTATTTGCCGTAATAAACAGAGAGACTGCATTGTATTTTGCTTTTCAGTTTTATGTAAAAATGCTCACTTATTAATTCTTCAGTGATAATTTTCCATAGGAGAGAAACATTTCTAAAGTTACATTTTATATATAAACCCTATAGCAGAACATACTTTCAAATAAAGAGTGGTGCTTTGCATCAGTGACACTGCATCCTTGGTCTTTTAAGAAACCATAAATACTGCAACAGCTTATTGCATAATATATATAATTGAAGTCTCTCTGAAGGACATTACATTTCTTTTTATATGTCCAAAGGCTATCACAGCTAAAGCAATCAGGACAGAGGCATATGTGAATTCAAGAATAAATGTTTAGTGTCTTCAACTTTGATTCTCGAAGGAGAGAAACTCTTTAGGCTTGCCTTGATTTGTCTGGAAACTCGGCCATAGAATCAAATGCATGGAGAGGTGCTACTGATGACATCACTGTCACAAAACCACTGATTTTCTACCTCCACCTACCGCTCTTATGCAAAGTCTCGTGCGTGGTCATCAGACCTCTGCTGCTTTTTGTACGGGCATCTTATCTCCAATTTCATCACTACAGACAGAACACTTTAGATTTTTGTGCTCAGTTAGTTTTAACAGCCTTGGATCAAAAAGTAATTGTTTTTTGTACAAGACTTCTTCAAGTGCCAGAGATGTGTGGTAGAAACTTCATGTATGGTGTGTCAGTCATAGTTAAGTGAAAGATTCATCATCATCATTATTATTATTTTTATCATAAGAGTATTTTTCTGTGTATCCAGTAACAAGTTTGTTTATCTTGTGTAAACTTAACCCAACCATACTAACACAGGTTTTTAATATTGTTTAATCTGATGCTGTAGCTTTTTGGCCATAGAAGTTCTGTGGTCTTGACATTATCAGTGAAATCCAGGATCACACACAGATTCTGTTTTGAAACTTGAAGCCATCCAGTCCGTGTTTTAAATTCTGAAGTTGTGTTCAAATCGGCGTGTGTGTGACTAGGAGGACGGAGCTGTGGTTCTCACTGTCTAAAAGCCATTATTAAATGATCATCACATTAACGAACTTGTCTACTTTTTTTGGTCTTTTTATTTTAAGCTGGTTGTTGCTGTTGCTCACTTTTGTTTTTATTTACATTTATTCAAGGAAAGATGACTGAGCATACATGTTCTTTTTTCTTTTTTTTTCTTTTTTTTTTTACAAATTACTGTAGCGAGTTAAATCACACACACTTTACTTTAAAAGGCATACCCAGCAGTAACACTTTGAATTATTTGTTCCTGTTTTCACTCCCCACTTCCTCTTTTGTTTCCTTTTCCAAACTGTTCCCAGAATTCAGATGTTTCTGCGGTCACAAGACACCTCCCCCTTACTGTCGCCCCGGCGATAGCACAAAAAAAAAAATAAAAAAACAGGGTGGCCTTGAGACTGCAGAATTGCTGAGTCACAACCATGACACAGCAGAATCCTTATAGCGCTAACCCTGACTTGACTCGAACCTATGACTAACAGTCAGTCTAACTTGTGACACAACACCAAATAAGGAAGACAAGATGCCTGAATTGCTGATTCACTTTTTGTAAATATGAGACAGAATGCAGGTGAGCAAGTTTACCTTCATATGGCCTGCCTTTATCTTGCTGATGCACTTGATCTCACTTCCTTGCCCCTTGTTTTATTGAACATACAGTACAGCACTGCAGGTTATGGTGGTTCAGTAGAATGAGGCAGTTTTCAGCTTCTAGGCCTTCCTAATAATTAATAGAAATCACGTGAAAGGGAAAGGCAAGTAGGCATCACATCATTTTAAGGGGTTTAAAGCGCTGATCTAGTAAAATCACCTGATCCATTATAGTATAATCTAGATATTCACAAGTCAAAAAGCCTGAGAACCACTGGACTAAGCAGCAAACCATGCCCACAATGTTGTGGATGTGAAACCATTCACACTGTTTCTACAAAATCCCCTTAATGTCTCACCAGTCTTTCTTGGCATTGTTCTATGTTGTGCAAACCATTTTGTAATGACTTTATAAGTTAAAGATAAAAAAATATGACTGCTTATCACTGCTTAGCTAAACATTAACAATTTCCCATGCCAATTTCAAACTTTATTGTATTCCTCTGGGAGAGCAAGGCTATCTGGTTTTGAAGCCAGCAGCCATGTGAGGGCTTCAAGCAATTTCTAGAATGAGGCACTTAAGAATACTGTGTAAACAAAACACCTATGGGTAGGAGGAATTGGGATAGAGGCAGCTAAAAGTACCAGGGATTTATTACAATATAGAGATACGGAAGGAAACATGCAATTTTCTAGTTTTAAATCAACCGTCAAATTAATTAAATGGTTACTATAGATGTTTTGCAGTCTCACCTGCTAATATTTCATCATGAAAAACATCTAAAGTTACTTCATGAGAACTGAGTAACTGAGAACTGGTTTCGTGAAATAGCGCGTTGGTTATGTTTGAAGTGCTTGAGGGGTGTTTTGGGTCTGAGAAGCCCGAGAAGCGGGTTCATAGTTTGGAAGATTAACTAGATCAAGTGTTTGTTTTTGTCCTCAAATGTTTGAATAAGGTGTGTGATGTTGAGGCATCTGACTGGCAGTGGCTGAGCAGTTAAAGTGACGAATTCAGAATGAATTCTTAGGTTCAAATCCTGCCGTCTGAGATATCAGCACACACACTGATTGATGGATTTAACCCTGACAGATTTACACAGGGACAAATATCCTCCCTAACCCTAACCCTAACCCTTTGTTTGTTTTTTTTCTTGTATCAACTGAAAGTATTTACCCCAGGTCAACACAAATCATTCTTGTGAAACAGATATCTGTGATGACAATGCAAAATGACCATCAGCATGTACGAGAGGTTAAGATTCCTTAACTGGCCATTTGATAAATCTATTTCAAACTGAATTATAGACTTTACAGATGGGAGTTACTATATAACCAATGGACAATCCAGGCTGTGTTAGCATTCCAGACCTACACACTTGACCCTTTGCCCAGCGCTGTAGTCTTCCACTTCATGTACTCTACAATATCAATATCAATGTCTTGAGCTGATAAGTACCCAAGCAGACAAATAGTAAGAAAAAAAAAATCAACAATTAAGTAAGAAAATGCTTTGGTTGAATGTATAATGGTGATACTCAACTTTGGCTGTTGTAGCTTCAAGTACTAATATGATGCAGCAAAAAAAAACAAAAAAAACAAAAAACAAAGTGCAAATAAGGACACTGCACCACAAAAAACATGCACAACTGAAAGGTTTACTGTGGTCAGCACTGTAACCATGTGACCCATTCACTTTTATTTCTATGCCTACATTATTGATCAAATTTCTGCAAAAAAAACAACAAACAAAAAAAAACAAATTCACCATCGTACACCAGGGAGTGTCTTGTCTATGTCTACTGTGTCATTCAGCTCCCGTCTAGACTGACAGGTGGGTTTGACACCCTGAGGTGAAGGGTCTATGAGGGCAGAGTGAGTGGAAAATCACTGTCTGAAAGTCATGTTGTGTAATTTTGTTACAAACTGATAGGCAAAGATAGAGAGGTTTTCCACTACTGCCTGCCACGTTTAGGGCAAAATATCCTTTTCCAACTTAACCAGACTGGTTCTGTTCTGATGGGTAGCATTTCATGTTAGCTTGTCAT
>OMKZ01052572.1:0-14690 GCA_900302535.1 Neoniphon sammara
CCATAACACAGAGAAAATAATCTAGGCAGAGGAGGGAAGAAAGTCCCTGGGCGGGTTGAATGAATATGGCTGTCCTCAGTAATAAAACATAGGATGTCTGAAGATGGGATTTCAACAAAAGACAAATTCGCTGACTGTTACAAATGTGTTTGTTTCTATGCTTGCCATTCCAAAGAAGAAGAAAAATGTGAGCGTTGCTCCTTTAAAGTCTGAAAAATAACAAACTTTGTCAATCAGCTCTGAAGTAAACAGTCTATAATGATTTATGTAATGGTTGTGCACTCATTACTTTCATGTTCTATCTATGGACATTTGCATGCAATCCCAGCCATCCACAGATATGTAGGGATGGACAAAAATCTGCTAGTTGTTAGTGTTTCTCTGCTTGAACAAAAAACCTGTGTTTCATTCTTATTGCACGTCGATCTTCACGGTTATGATGATCCAAAATTCAATTTAGTAGGTTTCATCAATGTGGCTGTTACATCTTAAAAAGCAATCAAAGTTGGCTATCATTTTCATAGACCCGGGGTCCACAAATCACTTCCAAGACATGGTCCTCTTCAATTACCACTACACAGGATCTGATATAATCATCCTCGTGCTGTTGAACTACCATAAACTCCTACATAAAAACCTGGCTTGGATGTTTTCTGAGTGTTTATCAGACATGCACTCACCTACACTAACCTGATAGGAACTCCTACACTTTGGTTTAGGCTACACTTAACTCTAAACCATCCACACCCACTGTCCAAACCCATCATAAATCTCATAGGCAAAAGACACAGCTGACCCTTTTTGCTTGAAAAGGGGCACTCAGCAATTCTCACTGTATTGTACCAACACTCATAGCCTGAAAGAGCTGCAATGTATCAGCAAACAATAGACTTTTATTTAAAAAGAATTACCCCAAGAATTGTGGACTTTGCATAACTGCCCACTTGTGCTACAGTGAGAAAGCCGCCATATGATTAATTAAGGCATAGTCATTAGGTATAGATTTCCACACTTTGGGCCCCAACTAGGGTCCTTTCTTCTCAGCCAACACCGCGTGCCCCTCTTTGTAGCCTCTGACAACAGACCTCTAACTCGCTGGGATAAGATGTGACCACACATCCACAACATCCAGTTTCACAGGGTGTGGTCGCCCAGGCGTCTTTGTTATTTAGCCTTAGATGCTGCTTTACTGTGTCTAAGTTGTATTTTGTACCTACATTCTTTGGTCCAGACCTTCTGAACTTTTTGCAAAATTTGGACTATTTTGGCAGGTATGTGCGTACACATGTGTACACCAAACTTTTCAAAAAGCTAAAAATCAAGGGTCCCAGTCCACTCCTAGTCAAACCTTGTGTGGATCACTTGTGATGTGAAAACACTTCAAGAAAGTTCAAACCAAATTGAGGAAGTTATGACACTGACACAATGGATATTGGATTTCACTGCAGGATGTTTCTTTCTTTTGCATTATAGCAGCTAGTGTGTTCCTCTCAACATGGTAGAGGCATAAATTTCTATTAGTTTATTGCCAGATCAGTAACAGCAGATCCATTTCTGTTTGTCCATTTTGACAGATCAAAATATAAACAGCAGAATGTAAAATAGCCCACTTACAGAAATGTCACACTTTTTTTTTGTACCTATAAATTATATTCACCAGTCTAGAAACTGCATCCATATATTCCTGCCACGTACCATTCAGGGTGTAAAAGTTTTACTTGCAATTATGGCAGTGTGATCTTGATTGACACAATATATCTGTATCTGGTTGTGTCATGAGACCGAGGAGAAACAGATCGTACCTATACCGTGGCTTGGGCAAGTGAGCATGAAACACTGCTAAAGAAACAAAAACACTATGAAGCAAAAAGAGAACGGGACAGACGATGGCAGAAAGCAAGAATAAATATCAGAGCAGCTTTTATTCCATGGGAATCACTGAGTGACGCAGAAGTCGTGTTATTTCTCCTTAGTAAAATGGCAAACAAATTTACCTCGTCACTTGTCGATGTCGTCGCAGGTGATGATGCCATGATTGAAATGTTGACTCTGCAAGCTACCGTAGCCTCGAGGGATGTTTCATTGTTGTTGTATTCTGCCTTGTAACCATTAGACGCCGCTAAATTGTAGACACTGTCCCTTTAAGTGGACTGTTACGGACTTTTTCATGATCATAAAAGCCCTCCATTGCATCTTCTAATCACACAGTGAACTGCCGCAAGTAATCATACTGGTAACTGCAGGACATCAGTGCCCAGTCAGGTCGTATGCTGGTGCTGTCTATCTCTTGTTTAACTGTAAGATGCTGGCCTTCATTTGCATTTCTCAGTCCCCAGCCTTCTCTAGCTGCCCTAATTTGTGTATACATTTGTGTATAAAGTTGATGCATATGGTTCTGTCTCCTGACACAATTTGCTGTTTGTTTACTTTCTCTGGTTCATGAATAATAGTTTTTGTTAAAGGAGGCGTGATTACATTGCACCACCAGAGAATAACGGGAACTACAAACACACACAAGCACTATACTGAGCTACCCCGTCCCTATAAATGGTATAACTTAAATTAGATTTAAAAAATAATCTGATGCTACCTGATGCTACCTTTCTTGCAAACCAATCTCCTGGTTGGGGGAGGG
The DNA here is from genome assembly GCA_900302535.1 of Neoniphon sammara. Taxonomy (NCBI): domain Eukaryota; kingdom Metazoa; phylum Chordata; class Actinopteri; order Holocentriformes; family Holocentridae; genus Neoniphon; species Neoniphon sammara. The sequence continues at coordinate 2,636 of OMKZ01052572.1, forward strand.
AAGTGGCACTCAGGGGACCCCATTTAAACTCTCATTAAGTGGTGTGGGGAAAGTAGAGCAGTCAAATATAAGGGACAGTGTACTCTTAAAGTCCTTATTGCCTTCTGTAGTACACCATTTGGGAGATGGGCAGAAATTTGCATCTTAGCATGAAACAACTTCTCAACCAATTGAATCGGAGGCGCCACACAGGGGGGCATGAAGCGGAGAGTGCTCCTCATCAGATGAGTCATCGTGCAGCTCACTGGAGATCGGTGGTTATCCTGCAAGTTGCTCACTTGTAATGAGAGGCTTGCAGCATTTCTAGGTGGGAGAGGGAAGTGTTTATCACAAGTCTGGAGTGCTTTGTAAGGTGGGTCTACAGGAGTGGGCCGTAATGGATGCATCACTATATATACATAGCAGGATTATTGGGGTTAATTCAGCTCTGAGAGTGTCAAAATCAACACTGTCAGGATCTATATTAGCCCACACCAATCAGAGTTAATTTTAACTGTTTTTGATAGTTTTGAGCAGCTGCCCCAGAGCCACGTCAGCTCTACGAGTGGACAAACAACTCTCCAATCAACACTTGTCAAAACTTGTCACAATCAACACTTATTAGGGGTAACACTGAAAAATTCGCCGTGTGGAGTGGCAAAGTCAGTCAGTCAGTGGACAAAGCTGATTCCTTCCACCAAGCAAACATTATCTTCTCTTCATCGCAGCACAAGCACAGTAATAGAGATGAACACATAGCTTGCAGCTTTACTGAGCAACTTGTGTCCCCTCGGGGAGTCCAATCTGCCTCTATTCTACAGATGCGTTGTGCCTCCTTTGCGGTGTAGCAAGCTTCCCGCTGTGTTCGGTGCAAGTGAACGGTGGAGGCTGGTGGTGCAGTGGGGGCAGAAGCGGAGGCTAATGCCTGGTTGATGCTTTCTGTGTGCCTTGATGTGCACAAGCTCTGTTTTGAATGCAGATGAGCAGTTCATGTACCTTGGCATTGGTGCGTTCATGATAACCACGCTCCAGTACTTGTGAACTGTGTACTGTGATATGAATGAATATATGCAACAATACAGCTTTCAAAGAAAGACGAGTGCACATGATTTCTTCCATATTACAGGTTCTGTTTTGACCCGGGTCTTTTCTACTGATGGCAGACACCAGTCCTTTAAAGGTTGTCATGTTCTCTTGCATGTTGTTGCCTTTTAGTGCCCTTTAATGTCTTTCTAGCTCTTCAAGGAAGAATCATAAAGAAGACAGTATTTACAGACCTCATCTTAAAGTTTTTCATGCAAAATCCTTCATTTTAAAATAACTATTAGGTAAACACAGAACTAAAAACCTCTTTGTTTCCCAATCCTGGCAGAATGCATGTATACATTACTGCTGCTCCTGGTTCTTGGTTCAAACTCCACATGGTGTATGACCTTGTGTACGACTCCTGCATGCAGTCTTGCCTAGTCATTGCCTGCCCAACATTTGGTACCATCAGATGGAGACTGAGTGTTTGGAGTGTGACAGATGCTTCAACATTTTTCCTTCTTCAGTCCTCAGCTTCTCAGAGATTTTCTCGACCTCCCTTTTCCAAGAGACTAAGAAACTGTGCTCCAACACTGGAAAGTCCAGGGCCTATTTTTCTCTGGCAGAATTAAGAGCACGGGGAGACAGCAAAGGTGGCATATGAGCATTATGGTCCAGCACCAGATGCACCCTGCTGCTGCCACGGGATAAAGAACAGGATGTAACCACAGGACCTGGACACCTCTGCTAATATAGTACTGCTGCTACTCTTTATTCTTCATTAGCATACCCATTAGCTGATGCACCATCGACAACAGGGCACCCCGGGGTATACTAGAAAGACTTAAAAACATAGTTGATATCAAAGGACAGAGTACAACATGGTAATAAAATCTCAAAGAGGTTGATTGGCATGACACCTCCTAAGAGTGATCTATAAATGTTAAACACTGTGAATACAAGATTAGGCCAAGATATTCAGTCATAGCAGATTCAAAGTTTTGTTAATTCTTTGGCCTCAAGTGGAGGTCTGTTGAAATGAACCTCTGGTAATTTACCAAGAAAATAGAAAGGGTGGTCACTCCCTGTAGCCCTGATAAATTTTTGTAACAATGTTAAAAACGTCTATTTTCATCAGCACTGCAGGCTTTAAAAAAAAAAAATCCAAATATATGTCTATGTCTAACAATTTCAATAGCAAGAAAGGAAAAACTAAAACACAACATTAAGCCCCTGAGACCAAAAAAATTGGTAGGCTACAGTGACAATCACAACTTAAATATCCTGCAACTTTTTTTAGTTTTAATAATATTTCTCTCCCTTGGCTCTACTTCAGATACTGTGGATTGAGTGTCTGGTCTGCTTGGTTGGATGTGTGTAGTTAAAGGAAATTTACCTACAGCCTCCTCACAGTCTTCCCAGAGTGGGAAAAATCATTCAAATCAAGTTTGGCAAGAGGTTGGCAGCAACTGGAAACAAAGGAGACAGATGATAGAGGGGAAGAGGTGCATGGTGTAAGCACAGATACTAAGCAAAGTGCTGAGTCCTGCTTGGTCTGCTGCAGTAACATGCCCACCCCAGGCACTTGGCAGAACCAGAGCCGCAAAGTCCCGTCATCTCCATCTGCAGCCTCATGCCCAATCCAAACTTGGCTACCTTGAGAAAGACCCTCTCACCAACAGAGGAACTTCTGGTGGTTCTGGAACTTCTCCTAATGTTTTCTTAGAAGGTTTCTTGGATTCTTGGCTTTGCCCGGCAGTCAGAGTGGCACTGTTTTCCTCTTTTGGGCCTAGGTTTTGCTCGATGATGCCGTTGGGTTGGTTTCATTGGGGAAAAAAAAGGAAATATGAAATGGGAAAGACTAAAATGACGACAATGCATTTAGTCGGGTCACTTGGTGCAGTATGTTAATCCAGCTCCAATTGCTGTATGTGGCTATCAATATCAATGAACAGAGGGAGAGATTGATTATCCATGTTAACACTCTCTACTTGGTTGCATAGGATTTGTTGGGTATGCATTTTTGCACAAAAGAAAAACTGGTTGCCATGGCTGGTTGCACTTTCTTATGAGCGTTCTTCAAGCAGTTAGAGGCAATGGTGGCAATGAACTCAAGAATGAAAGGCATTGTTGGAAATGATGATAATGTCCTTAGCCTTTATTGAGCCATGAAGAATCCCTGAGCAAGGAGAAACACAGGGGCTGCTGTACCCTTGATACATTTTTAATGAGCCTGTCTTTGTTCCGCTCCCTGCTATTTCAGGAGGATTTTCACAGTCAACACACATTTGATCATGTAGACGCCTCTTGTCTCTGTTATTCTGCTGTGAGAAAAGAGTCAGTTTTGATGGTTCCATTGGCCAGGGATGTTAATAGTTGTTCATTTAAAATTCATTTTACATTGGCGACATCTGTAAGATCATAGCCTTAAAACCAGCACTCATTTTGGCCTGCTACACAAAAACACATATTCTGCTTGTCCCATTGTGCACTTTGAATCAATATGACCTGAGACCACTTACCATAGTTTGATTTTTTTTCCCAAGCCTTTTTAAATAATACAGTTTATGTGGAATTTAGTTGATATTGATGTTTTCTAAGTAAGGTCTTGTTTTTATCTGAAGTTTATGAATGTAGTTATTCAGCCAGAGAATAAGAACAAGAATAAGTTCTGGTACTTTTCATGTTTGTGATGCATTAAATTTAAAAAAGGTAGTGCTTGTCAATGAGTTACAGCAAATGGGTAATTTAGTGCATGATTTACTAATTTTGCTAAGCATATTTTCAAAATGTGTATATTTACACTGTGAGGTACATGTGTTTACCTTGTCTGTTTCTCTGCAAAAACAAATTTGATCTTTTTTTTTTTTTCTTTTTTTGCCTGAGTAACAAATTATTATGGACATATAACCTTGTTACAGATTGTATGCATTAATTGCCCCATCTGCTCTCTTGCTGAGTGTAAAATGGCGAATGCGCTTTATAATGCCTCTTGTAGGCCCTTTTATCATCTGCCTGTGGTAATATTTCAACATAACCATTTTCAGTTTATGCGTGCTGCTTTTGTTAAATAAATGAAAGGTCCCATATTATTGATGTTTTCAATTAAACATAGTTAGTAAGGTATTTCTTTAGGGGGGCTGAAGATTAAAAAGTAAACTGCGAGCACAGTATTGGTTCACAACTGGCAGACAGTTTTCTCCAGACTCAAATGATGTTAAACAGAATATGAATGTCAAAACAGAATGTCAGCTCAAACTCTGCATTCCTGCCGGGTTGGATGGTTTACAGAGGGCTCCTAATCAAGACCAGATCATGAAGTAATCTGTTACCTGTGGCTAATATGAAACTGGATAGAAAATGAATAGAGTCTTTGAAAATTTTTGCACCTCCTCTTTCATAAGATACACAAAATAATCTAATCTTTGAATCTACGCTAGCGCACTTTTAATGATACAATCAGCATGGGCCACTGTCTTTGTGTAATTATTGAATGCAAATTATCCTTACATTCCAAACTGTAAGAAAATTACATTTACTTACATTCAAGTGATTTTTCCATTGATTTTCACTTGAAGTTCTTAAGAAAGGTAGCTAACCTTGGCAAATATGTTATCTCCATATCTGACATATCAAATATTGATTTAACATATTTGGCAACATATGTAGTATTCTAGATGGGAAATTCTTTCAATGATAGCATTTCTTTTAAACGAAAAGCAACACATTGAAATGCTGCAACACAGCAAAGCATCTTACGACAATAGCTGTTTCCTTCTTACTGTTAAGCAAATACTAAGCGAACGTGGAAAGTTACAGAAAAGTAAAATGTAAATTAATTAGCATGTCTGTATCACCTGGCTTGAGGTAAATTAATTAATATTTCAAAAACGCATGTATGAGAAAACATGAAAGAGAAAATCAGTCGAGAATTGACTGGACAAGTTGTTAATGATCTTTGGCCATATTTCATTGTGTCTTGAGACAAAAACAAAAAAATGCTTTTTACAGTATTATAAAGCACCAACTAGTCCTAGAACTAAGACGAAGACCTACCAACTGTTGGCTGTGAAATTTTGTAAATATGACAAAAACTTTTCCTCCTCAAGCTAAGAAAAACTTTTTTTTCTGTGTGATGCTGAGGACATTATAATGCAATTTTCCATTTCCTTTCATAATTTTTTAATTTGACACACCACGATAATGGAAACCATTGGACTTCACATTGTTTTATGAGGCAGTGCAGGGACTAGGGAATGTGTCAGGTTTCAGCTCCTCTAACAAACAACTGCAGGGCTGTAAGCAGCTGCACCTCTGGGATTAAGACATCGGCACACCACTAACTCTTGCCAGCCTCCCCACTGTTTGTGACAGAGGCTCTTGGATTAAAACCCTTGGAAGCTGGTACTTAGAAATTATTGTTTTGTCATTTAGATTGCAGGGTGTAAATCTTATTCTTATTTATACATTGTGGGTAACTAATTGGCTCCTGGAGCGATGGTGTCTTGGGTTGAGGCGATGCTGCCTCTTCGGCTTGGACTGCCTTTTATAAACTATGTCTGAAAATTATGGCTACCTGGCTTCACCTTGTGAGAAAATCTTTAGAGGACTTCAAGTAGACTCATAAACCCAAATTTATTGCTGTTAATTAAGTGGCAAAGGCTGCATTACAATAATGATCCATAGAGCCAGCACAGGTTTGGTTCCTGTGTTAGGTGAGAAATTATATTGTTCCAAAGTGCAGCTTAGGCAGTGGCCACTGTCAACAGTATGTGGTACATTTTACCTGACTAAAAGATACTTAAAGCCTTGAGTTATAGTGAATATATTAGAGATTTCACATTCAGCACTATGTGATTGGTTTGGTTCCTGTGTTCACTCAGTGTATTTTATGTTTTCATCTGGTGTTTTGTATTTTGGTTGCCTTCCTGCTCTGTGTGTCCCTCCTGTTTTCCTGTAGCCCTGCCTGCTCTTCCCCCCACACCTGCGCTCCATCAGTCTCGTCAGCCCTGTTCCCATTGTTCTCCCAGCCAATCCGCTCCTTGCCTGTTCTCCTTTCTTACCACCTGTTCCTTGTTGTCTTATTAAGTTCAGCTGTATTTACGCCCTGTTGTCAGATCAGTCTTTGTTAGATCGTTTGTTCTGTTTTGCTCACTTTTGTTCAGTTTCAGCTACCTGTACTTCTGAGTCCTGTTCCTGAGTTGGATTTAAATATTTATTCATCAGTTCTTGTTGCCTGCTGTCTCCTGCATTTGGGCCCACCTGCTCTGCTCCTTGTGACAGGAATACCAACCCTATAAACCATAATGTCATGCATACATTAATATACTCATACAGCTGTGCACACAAGCAAGGCTGCACAACAAATAATAAACTGAATGAAAAAAATTAGGCCTACCTCTCAGCCACAGATATTGCTACAGTAGATAAACAGCAGTACCTCAAATTGGGCTAGCTTAACTGTATTATGGTCTTGGTAAATAGTGCCATGACCAGGGCAGGAATTTCACAGTGGCTGAGGCCGTCTGGCTGTAATACCCCTTAAAAATTTACATGTCCTGTGGCCTTAATGCTCTGGCTGCACTATCCCAGCTGATTTTGCTCTGCTCTCTGCACATGATAGATATTATTAGATCTTTTTTTCTTTACTTTTGGTTTCTACAAGTTATTCAAGGTGAGAGTAAGTCGGTACAGTCCGGTACTCCATACCACTAAAACAAGAGGGGAAAGCTGCCTGCCAAAAAAAACAAAAGAGTCCAGTGTAGCCTACCCTCCGTGAATGTATGTAACTACGATTGCATTTTCAGCAAGAAAACACATCTACTAAAGTTAGGTCAACACAATCAGTCAGGCTGCTTAAATTGCTTATCCCAGGTTCAGTGTGTTTGTGTCCAGCACTGACCTGTTGTGGACTTTTAATACATGCTGGAGAAAACACCGCTGCTTTCCCAAAACTGTTCAGTTTTCAGCTGATCTCCGGTCGGCAACTGTATTATCGCCAGGCAACATCAACATTCCCTGCAGCTCGAGTGCTGTGGGTTTTTGGCAGGTCAGTCAGTTGTTTATTTAAAGAAAATCTCCCAAATAATCTGACATACCCTATAAAATAACTCATGATGATTCATTGTGTTCAGATTTATTCTAATAACACGGATAGCAGGCTGAACAAGCAATGCGACTTTCATGGGTTGTTGTGTGACTGGAATGACGGTGCCCACCTTTAGTTCCCAAACACACAGTGCCTGGAAGGGTGCGTTTGATTTGTTTCTATCCTTATGGATGGATGACAGCCTAAATACTACTATTACTACTAGTACTAGTACTAGCACTTATACTACTACTACTGCTACTATTACAACTTCTACTACTACTAATAAAATAATAATAATAATAATAATAATAATAATTATTATTATTATTATTATTATTACTGGCCTTGGTGCCCTGGCATCTGGCCTTTGTGCCTTGAAAAAACTGACAGTACCAAAGGCCAAGTGGCCTTGCCCCTAAAATGATGAAATTCCAGGCCTGGCCACCCAATTTAAAATTGTTGGTTGTTGGACGTCGGCTCCCAACGTCATCTGAATCCATGTGTAAGCATAAACCATCCACCTGCCACCCACCTGAATGAATTATTTTCTCCAATTTAGAGACCAGCACCCACATGGAACTGCATTTCACTCCACTTGTAGGCTATGTTGCTTTTTAAATTATTTCGATCAGCAACATTTAAGCAGCAAAACTAAAAACTGTAGTTTTAAACTTGACACAACAGAGGAAACTCTCCAGGGGAATTTAAACTTTTAGCTTCTGAAATAATTTTAGGACAACAGTTGCTTTACTCCAAACAGTTTCACTGTATGAACCTGGACTGTGTGTGTTACATTTATTGGATGTGTAGAAATAATCATTGAAGATACACCACTGAGGCATTGAGCATAAATGCGCACAGCCTCTCTCTTGATATCAATGTCATTTCTGCTGCAGGGGGATCGCTGCAAGACAATATTTTATAAACTCAAATAGTCAGTAGCACACCTGTCAACACTCCCGTTTTTCCCGGGTTCCTCCCATATTTCAAGGCCATCTCCCAGTGACCTCCCGTTTTACTGTTTCTCCCAGAGGAAATTTGCACGGCCTTTAAACTTAATCGTCAGACATGGATCCATAAGTTTTGTATGTTCGTCTGCCTTTACCCAAGTTGCCAGATTGCCTATAAAACACAATCTACGCACACAGTCCACACACTTACGTGTCTATTTCATGCTTCCTCTGACCTGGATTTACCTGTGCTGCTTGAGAAGATGAGGACACACAAGAGGATGGATCAGGCGCAATCAAGCCTCTCAGCAGGGGCGGGGAGGGATTGAAAAAAATGCTATTCTATGCTTGCTAATTACATTGAATCGAGAAAACCAACCACTATATCATGTTTTATAACAGTTATTATATTTCATTCATCATTATGATATGATATTTGGGGGGATTGCGCTGGCCAGTTTTGATTATTGGGGGGGTTACAACCTCTCCATCCCCCCAAATTTATGCCTATGCACATCTTACCTCTCATTTCTCCACTTAACTAGCTAGCTCTCGCCTGCAGCTACTGATAGATAAACAGTGCTAGCTCAAAGGTAGGCTACTAGCTAAACCATATTACGGCTGCGATAAATACCACCACTACATAAACTAAAAACCATGTCATCTTAATAATATATACAACTGTAAACAACATTAATATATTCACACAAGCAAGGTCACACACCAGACAATAAGCTAAAAAACTTGGGATTCATGCAAATGCGCATTTTAACAATGGAGGGGGGTCAGTCAGGCAGTCAGGTAGTTGGGACATGCATTATTCCTGGCAGCAAAAAGTGTATTATACCCATCAAGTTTTCTAGATCAGATATAAGAAAGCTAGGATTTGAATTAGTACTGTACAAGGAAACACATAACTGCCTTTTTAGAAAAACTGTGGACATACAAAAATGTAATACATAGAGTCAGGAAAAGTACACCGAGTGAGCAAGCAGAAGCACTGCCCCTCCCTCCTCTGACGAAAAGAAAAGAGGAAAGAGAAGGAATTTCCTGCATTCAGTATCTCTGCCAGAGAGCTGGACGTCCAACTACTCACACAGTGTGAGCATCAGAGAACCTACAGTCCTGTGGCAGAGGAGCGTCAAGAGACTGTAAAGTCTGAAGTACACAGTCATGCAGACACTGCAGCAGTGAAAGACTGCAAAATCTGCACAGTAATAAATACGATGGTAAAAACTGTGATAATAGTTCCTTTGCTTATACCTCCTCCACTGTAACAATACGTGCTGTTTCTAACTCCCACTCACATATTTCTCATCTGATTTCACAACCAAGGTCAACCCACGCCTCAACCCACAACCCTCAACCTAGTCAACCCCCCACCGCCCTCCCTCTCCCATCCAGACAAAATAACTTCTGTCTCGATCACAGATGACTGTCTCCCCTCATCCTCTCGCTTTTATTGCCTCTGATGCACCGGCCCTTCTTCAACAAACCTGCAACATTCAAATCTTACACGTCACTGCTATCCTCACTCCTCCCTCCACTGGAGGTTACTGCCCTTTTCTGCTTGGTCTGCGGTTCTCTTGCACCCACACGGGTTAGTAGCCAGAGGAACCCCACTCTGCACCCAATTTACCATAACCTGCATGGTGCTGTGTGGGATTACCACAGTCAGAAATCTTAGACTTCCTCTTCCCTTAGGCCAAAGTTGAAACACAGCACATCAGCTGGCCTCACTTCCTCCACCTACTAAATGCCTACAAGAGATATACTGCAGGGGTTCCTATTAATGTGAAGCAAATTAACTATAGGTACAATTATCTATTTGGATTTGCATTCTGTTTTCTGTCGTGCACCATTCTTAAATGTTGTTTGCCTCAAGAAGATGATGGAAAATCTAGCTAATTTAATCGGAACTTGTAATATAGCTTCTTTGTAACCTTAGAGTAACTTTATTGTATTTATGTTTTTTTTTTGATGCACTTTGGTATTGCTTTAATTTTCTTTATGATATTCAAAATAATTTAAATGATGTAGTTATTATTTTAATAGTATTTTTATGTAACCTTTCTTTAGTCAGGAAATAAGACAAGTATGATCCTCTCTCATTAAGGTTTTTTTATCTGCATTATTTCTCATTCTGCATTTCTAAGTATATCTTCATGAAACAGTCTATGCTATTAAATCATAACACACCAGTGAGTTCAAATGCAATTTCTCCATTTTCTATTCTGTTATATTATAATGATGCAGTGATTCTGTAGGAAAACCAGCTGGGACAACCCTGAAAAATCAACACAATATTCTTATAATATTCCTTTTGCGTTTCTCGGCCTTATCATAGCCTACTTTATAGTACTTTTCATTTACAGTATAAAATTACTATTCATATATTTCTCCCAGCTTTCCAACAGGCCTATTGCTTCTTCTCTTGTTTCTCCTGTGATATCGCTATAATGTTTAATAATAATTAAAATTAAATAATAATTTCCTATAAGGACTTGTAAGGAAGCGTGTGTCTTTTGTATTCACTAGTGAATCTACAGCGTCCTTTCATTATTTATGGCATTTCACTATAGGAGTTTCTGCAGTTTCTTTCGTTCTTTTTCTTTTCCTTTTTTTAAGCTGTGTAGTTGTTGCATAGCACTAAAATGTATCTATAGTATTTGTTTAGTATCATTCTAATATGTTTTATAGGGTTTATTGTAATGGAAGGCGAGTCATCGCCATGCTTGTCCCGTAGGAGGATGCAGGTGTCTCAGTACCTACTACTATTTATTATATACGCCCGTTATAACTGTAGAGGTCCCCCTTTTACTGGGTGCTACGACACACACATACACACACATACACACCTTGCTTGCACCTCCTCTTTTGATTTCCATGCAATGGACCACAGGGCAGGACAGGGAGAGAGAGAGTGGGAGAGAGAGGGAGAAAGAGAGAGAGGGATGCGTGTGGATTCAGAGGAAGGGAAACACCCCCACACATGAATTGAGGGTGATCTCAAGGAGAAGAGGCGCTTTACTGGTGTTTATTGTAATAAAGTAGAAAGATGCTGCTGCGTTTATGAATGAAGGAGGATGTCGGTGCTGAAGGCTACGGCGTGCCGGAGACATGCGGTCCTCTTCACTCCTGTGTAAGGTCACACTGTAGTTACAGTAAAGTCGATCCGGTCAACTACAAAGACATTCTTGCTACATTTCAATCTTTTTTTTTTTTTTCTTTTCTTTTTTTTGGTGGGATTTTTCCGTGCTGGATGCCGGGATGCCTCCGTCTCCTCTCGTGATCCTGTTCTTGGGTAAGTTCAATACACGTTCCCAGTTACAGTTGTGATCAATGATTTTGTGCTTAAGTAGACTGTTATACTGTATGGCATCAAAGGACAGGCTCGGGTTTCGGTAATGATCCGCGTCCGCATTTATTTATTTATTTATTTATTTTTTACTGTGATGTTTGGTCTCAGCTTTATGATGTATTATCGGAGAAAAGTTAGGAATTAGCCTAATGTGATTTATTATATTCATGCTGCAAAACTGTAAACACCCCCTGAAAAAGCTATGATGATTAATTCTAAAATGATACTGTACATATAATTATAGGAATATTATAGCAATATTTTGCCAAATTACACTGATAAGAATATCATGAAGTGCAATATGGTCACTGTAAACTCACTATTGAGTACTATAGACAGTGCATACGAGGCAAATACTAAAGAAAAACAATATAACTATAGGAATATTATAGGAATATTGAAGTCATACCAAATTGAGTACTCACAGACACAAGATACAAGGCAAACACCAAAGAAAAACAATATATCTATAGGTATTTTATTGTCATACCAAACTGCACTGTTAAGAATACCATAAAGAACAATAAGGATACTTTAAACTCACTATTGAGCACTATAGGCACAGGAGAGGTCTCTATAGGAATATTATAGAAATATTTTGATAATGGGAAATTATCCTGAAAAATAACAAACTACTACAAGGTCACT
>OMKZ01052573.1:0-11196 GCA_900302535.1 Neoniphon sammara
ACTTGAAGGGCAACGCAGCTGAATTTACATTTTTACATTTATCATTTAGCTGATGACAAGCTACGGAAAGAAAAGAATCATTTTACCCACTGGAGAGCAGTTAAAGTGATTTAATTTGATTATTAATTGAATTTTGTTTTATTGATGCTTTCCGTTGTTTTTCTGATGTAGCTCTGCGCCATGTTCAATGAGCGTCTAACCCTCAGTGTTTTCTAAGGTTTAAATAAAGTTTCAAGTGACTAATAACTCCAAACTAATGACTGTTTTCATTGTTGGTCAATGCACGGATAATTTTTTTGATTAATCATTTAGTGTGAAAACTGAATCCAAAGTGATGTCTTCAAACTGCTTCATTCCTGAGCAGCAGCCAAAAAAACCCAAAGTATTAATTTTATAATGATATGAACGGAGAAAAGGAAGACAGTCTGAGCATCTTAGTGAAGCTGGAATCAGACAATGTTGGTGTTTTTACTCAATAAATCACTAAAACGTTAATCCATTCCCTAAGAACCCTGAATTGGCGATCAAGAAATTAAACGGCCTAAGAACTAGAAAAACCTCAACATTACTAGATTTTATTATTACAATAAAAACAACACTGCAGCATTATGCCAAGTGAGTACCAATTGTTCAGACTGCACCTTTTTTGAAACAGTAATCAGCGGTCTCTGTCACTTTTCCAAACTCACCGTTGACAGACATGGCCGGCATGACCAGCGACATCTTGGGCCGACTCGTCTTGTTGTGGCTGATGGCCGGCAGCAGCAGGTGGTCCTGTGGGGAGGCCGGAGGAAAGACATTTGGTTCTGAGGTTACAGTCAGGGATCACACTCGGTACAATACCTTTCATTCTGGTTGAGCTTCAGTTTGACACATTTTGGCCACAACCGCTTGAACCGAGCCGAGCTCAGGTCAGTGAGAGGTCAGAGGTTTCACTCCTCTGCCTGGTGCCGTCACAGGGAGCTCAAAATCCTTTTCTGTGATGTGTGAGCCTTCAAGTCCTACTCTTTTTTTCTCCTCTCTTTACAGTTAATTTTATTGTCCTTGTAATTTTATTATAAGGACAATAAAATCCAGAAACTGAAGATACAAAGACAACGGCAAAAGTGGGCGGGGACACATAAGGTCAATAACTGTGTGTGTTCTTTCGTGAGCTGTATATCATTTAAAATTGAAAATAAAAGTTGCATTATGGAGAAAATTCAACTCTGACAGTAAATCTTAATATCTCAGCTTTGTTTTTCCACTCTAATAATCCTGGTATGCAAATGAATTTAGATGATGCATGATGAGAGAACAAACTCCTGTTATTCATCTGTTAATGATGTGTGTTCATACACAGTTAAATCTCCTGGTTTTAAGACATCGACCTTTTTTTTTTTTTTTTTTTTTTTTTAATTAAATAAAGTGGAGAATCTGTATTTGTTGGTCCCAGTCTGGAACACTGCAGATTGTGACACTAAATGAATGCATTTTTCCGACAGCAGCTCATGTTCGGTGTTTCCTGCTGTCTCACCCGTCTGAAGGAGACGACGTAGAAAGTGTCTTCTCGGCGGTCGATGGCGTCCAGGAAGTCGCTGTAGGTGACCTCAGGACCAGGAAGCACCTGCAGCTGACTGGAGAGAGAGAGAAACAGAACAGAGAGCAGTCAGAGAACAGGGAGAGGGACACAAACAGCACATGACCATGCAGGCATACTGTAGGTTTTGTCTTCTGTACCTTTCTATGGAGCGGTGAGCCTGAATGGGCAGATATCTGGAAAAGTTTGTCTTCCTCAGCTGTGCTTTCTGCTTTGGACGAAAGTGAGAGCAGGAAATGATTTATCAACATTACAGTGAGCGCATCATATTTCCATTAGATGAATCTTTAAAGATGCTAAAGAGGAAAATTGGTCATGTTAGCACTAAATTAAATAATTCACATCTGATGCACTCGATCAGCTTCTTGCAAAAACATTACTTCTCCAAAGATCATCTATTCAGATATCTATTCAGATAGACAGAAAATGTTTTTTTTTTATCATGCATTTTTGATGTTTTACACCTCAACTTCAAACCTCACAGATTCCGAAACAAAAACAGTCAAAACTTGAGATGTGAGGTTTCTGCTCAGCCCCAACGTGACTTTCTGTGCTAAAATAAAACACACACACTGCCTTCTGAAACCGAGAACAGGAACAGAAAACGAGAAGCTGCATCAGAATGTAGAAAGACCGGGACTCCTCCCACCTGCGCGATCTTGGCCTTCTTGGCGATCTTTGGTTTTCCTCCAGACTTCTTCCTGTCGATCTGGTGGCGGTGGACCCAGCCGCGCAGCTCGTCTGCCAGCCTGAAGAACACAAAACACAAAGACAGTTACACTTAGCGAGTGCAGACTAAGAAAAAGAGAAGAGGTGAAGAACGTAGAGAGGGAAAAAAAACAGGGTCTTCCTCGACAAGCATTCCTGTAACTTCTGATAAACAACAGGGAGGACGGATGAAGATCCTGGAAGTTATGAACACACGTCACGTCCAAAAAGCACAACAGTTTAGAGTGCAGAGCAGGTTGACACAGATGGGAAAACGAACCGCCATCTCAACCTGTGACGATGTTTTCTCTGTGCTGAGGCCGCTGGATTTTAATAATCTCCAAGATAGTGGACTTGAAAGTCTTTGGTTGGTTATATCGGTGCGACAAAATTAAATCCACATAGAGGAAAACCTATTTGACTGACAGCTGATCTCTCTTAGTGCACTGCAAAGAAACAAAAGTTGTCACGCCCCCCCAAAAAACAGAAGATGTATGCAGATTAGCCTTTTAAATGCTGCTCTTTTTAGAGGACACACGAGAGCACAGCAGAATCTGCCACACGTCTCTGTCCATCACCACATGCAAATAAGCCAGCTGGCTACATGAGTTCACACTGAGCTCACCTGAGCTGTCAGGCCTTTGGTTTGAGAATGATGTATTTCAGCCACGTGTTTTCCATGTTTTCATTTTCTTTTTTTTTGTTGTTGTTGCAACATAAAGTATTTTAAACCAGACCATCACTGTTCAGCCTCTGTCAGCCTCTCCTCTGCCTCCTCCACAGTCTGTCAGCAGGTGGGATCAGGCAGGAAATCTGCTGTGTTGCTTTACGGCACAAAACAGGAAGAGGGCGCTGTTCTTCCAGAGCAAACGGAGCTAAAGCTTTCAGAGTTTCTGGCAGCTTCTGGCAGACGGTGGAAGGAGAGAAAGGCCGACGGAAAAATCACTTCTGACGCGTTGATCCTCTTCAGGGAGGGGGGACAGGAAGCGACGGGGCTGATGGGAAATGTGGTCTTAATGTGGAGAAACATGAGCACTAACAACACCACTGCTGGGAGAGAGAGGCTGACAGTCGGCTGTAACATGAGCTCACTGGTTTACTGTCGTCGTACTGGACTGACCTGAGCGACTCGGAGCGGTTGAACTGCCTGCAGTCTGAGGAGGTGAAGTATCGGTCGATGTCCTGGAGAACCAGGTCCTTCACGTCACTGAACACGTCACTCAGGTTCCTGCAGAAGAACACACACAGAAATACACACATGCTGTTAATACACACATGATGCAGAAGTCATAAGTCACACACACGTCACATTGAGTGAAGGAACAAACGATGCACCATGTCAGGCTAAACACAACTTCCTGTGTCGGGCTGCAGCAGGTTCATCTCTTTAGCATTTTGCCAGCAGAACTCAGTGGAAACATTTTGTAGCAAGACGACAGTTGCATCTTCATGAATGAAACCTGCATGTTTCTGGATACGCAGGGTGAGAGCACTGTACTGTATCTGTGTTGTATGGAACAGATCTGGCGGTTTTCAAATTCTGAGAAAACACTGAAAAATCCCAAAGGACTGCGAGCACATTGTCCAGTTCTAGGATTTCTGCTGGATGCTTCCTTTGTACAGTGAAGTGAAGAGGCTTTCTTAATTTGAAAGATCTCTATTCAAAAGTTGGTAGTTGAACTCTTCCTGTGTTCCACCTTGAAAATCAGAAAATCTCGTTTATTGCAGAAAACGGTTCCTTGCAGCATCTCTCATGATGCCAAAAGTGACAACAAAGTGGAACCAGCAGAGTCACATCACAGACTGTCCTACAGCAACATCTAACCATGAACTGACACACACAGCATAAACTCTCACTCACACACATAAAGTTATTGCACATCCAGCTTTGATTCTTTTCTGCCTCCTCAGGATCTGAACCTAAACGAGTCGTCTGATTACATGATGCCTTCACTGCTCCAGCTGCTGCCTGCGGCCTCGTGAGCCGACAGTCTGAACTGTTTCTCTCCTCGAACCTCGCAGATCACCAGACTGCGTGCACGTGTCCAGACCTCACTGACAGCAGGTTTTTACAGCTTCACCGCCCTGAAACTGGCCTGGTATGAAACATTGACTGTGAAATATTTACAGACTGACAGTAAGATATTAGACAATCTGCTACAAAAAACAGCTCTGCACATTTTCTGTGTGGGTGGATAAACAAAACACTCGCCTGCTGAAATTTTGTCGTGATACAAACTACGACAGCTTTATTATAAAGATAAAAAGACAAAAAACTGCTTCTTCTCTTCCTGTCATTCTCTGTGTGAAATCTGAATATTGTGACTGACTTATTTTATTGAAAGCAATTATAATAATTCAATTTATATAACTGTTATCTCAAAGTTCAAAGTGCTGAACACAGAAAGATAAAAACAATGACGTAAACTGAATAACGGGGAAAATGGACAAAAACAGATACAAAACAGTAAAAACCAATAGATGAGACGAATAAAATTAGAAAAGTACATTTTCTACTGAGATCTTAAAGCAGTAACACACTGAGGTCTTCTTATATTTTCTTCTATATTATCTTCCATAAAAATAAAAATAATGAATCTTTTTTTTTCAATGAGTAAAGTTAGTTTTGTTTTTTCCATCTGTCAGCTATTTATATTTTTATGAAGAGGAGGAATTCCAAAGATTGTTTCCCAGACATAATTCAAGTTCACCCACCTGAACTGATAGGCCTCGGCGGCGTCTCTGTCCGCGTCTCTCTTCCACCGCTCCTCTCCTGCGTCCTCCTCCGTCTCCGTCTTGTCCTCCATCCGGCTAGGAGGCGGCGGAGGACGATGCTGCTGCTGCTGCTGCTGTTCGATCTCCAGCAGGCGTCTTCCTGTGTACGACACCACGCCGTCCTGCAGCTTCCTGTCTGTGATGCTGCCACAGCACAGGGTTTCAGAGAGAGAAGAAGTTACTGATCAAGTTCATCTGATTTCCAAAATGAATTCCTTGACGCTGATGAAAGCCTCTGGGCTGTGATGTTTGTCAACTGGTTTTCTGCCTGTATTACATGTATTTAACGTGAATTGGCGTCTGTCATTTCTTTGCACTGTTTGAATGTTGTTCTGGTTTTTGTCTGGAGTGAACCATGAGAACTGAGCAAAAACGATTCCTTCTCAAAACCCAAATTTCAAGACCTTTTTAATGCTAGTTGGAATAAGATTCCATACTAATTTAACAACCAAAATAAATAAATAAAAAGGGTGGTGCAGCAGCTTTTTAACAATGAAACACCATTAATGAAAGCTGTGAAAATATTAAAGGACACTAGAAAATTGTTTAGGGACACAATGTCCAACTACAAATCATGTTTGGCATATTATATTAACTGTGTATTAATGTAACAACGGACATAAACATGAAACAAACAAGCAAATAAACGAAAAAGATCAGAAAATAAAACCAACACCACTGCTGCTCTCATTCAAAAAAACAAAATCATGCCATCTGCCTCATTGCACTTGCACTATTTTCCACCTGCACTTTGAATGTAAAACTGTAAAATCTGTGAATACCCCTACATAATTTTAGTCTTAATTAAAAATAAACCTGTCATTATTATTTAACCTCTAGTAATTATAAAGTGTACTTATCAAGGCCTTAAATTTAGAATCTTTAAGACTTTTTTAACAGGCTGCTCCTCCATGTTAAATACATTTTTTTATATATTTGTCTTCATAACTCCCAAAAGCCCATCTCTTGCACTGTATTTTGCTTATTTCTGTCATTCTGATTGGCTGTTTTGACTCTGCAGTGTTTACTGGCTGACACAGGAACATAAACCTCCCGTCCCGTGTGCGTCTGGGCTGCAGGTTACCTGACGGGCCCGAAGCTGAAGGTCATGAAGAGCAGCACGGCCATCACACACACCGCTCTCTTGTTGTTGGCCGAGTCGCCGCCCTGCAGCAAACACACAGCGAGGGGGAACAGGATTTTACTCATGGACACGACACACACACACACACACACACACATAAAAAAACAACACTACACTCCTCACTTGTCCGATGCTTTAAGTTCTACTTCAATGAAAAGATGGTTCATCAGTTCTACATTATATTGTTACTCTGTTTTTTCCTCCTCATTGTTCCATTTTATTGTCATTTAGTTTCTGTTGTGTTTTGTTCACTTGATTTGGAGAGGTGACATTACTTTTGTAACCTGCTTGAGTTTTATTTCTTAAAATCACACAATAAACAAACAAATAAATAAATAAATAAACAAATAGCCTCTGACAGCTGACAGCTGCACCATTCAATAAACTGGATGTTTGGTGATCTGTGTACTAATCTTCCTGAACAGGTCTGACAGGCTTCTCCTCCTCTGTGTTTTCTCTTTCCGTCTGTATCTTCCTCATGCTTGTCTCTGTGACATTTTGTTTTGTTCGACCTGCTCTTGTTGTTTGAATCAGCGGCGGCTGCTCTGTAAATCCCTCTGCGTGTTAAATGAGCCGACTGAGTCTCCACAGCTGCAGTCTGTCTGCAGGGAAATCAGCTGAGCGTCGGTGCTGTAATTACACTTAAGGGGAAAACTGTGTATGTGCTATTGTGTTTATTCAATTGTGTTTTATCTTTGTTTGTTCCCACTCTGCATTTTTAAATTCTCAATGTGGCATTTTAACATCAATAAATCATAAGCATATTAATTTTGAGATATTAGTATAATCACTGTAAGCAAACTAGACCGCTGCCAAACGGCCTGTCAGCCTCTCCTCTGCCTCCTCCACAGTCTGTCAGCAGGTGGGATCAGGCAGGAAATCTGCTGTGTTGCTTTACGGCACAAAACAGGAAGAGGGCGCTGTTCTTCCAGAGCAAACGGAGCTGAAGCTTTCAGAGTTCACTTCTGGCATGTTGATCCTCTTCAGGGAGGGGGGGTGACTCATTTATTAATCGACTGATCGTTTCAACACCATATGGATTCATGGAGGGTGACACCTCCTCTCGTCCCCTCTCACCTCCTTGCCGGCCAGTCTCTCCCTCAGCGCCTGGTTCTCCCTGCGGAGCCGCTCGTTCTCCTGCTGCGCCTCCCTGAGCTGGGCCTCCAGGTTCTGCAGGTACTCCTTCTTCTTCTTCCTGGACTGGCAGGCCGACTCCCGGTTCTTTATCATCCTCTGCTGGCGCTTCAGCACCTTCATCTGGGGAGGAGGAGGAGGAGGGAGAGGACAGAGATGGGAAGAAGGAGAGAGAATGGGAGGAGCAAAGTAGAATTTATTTATTTCCAGTAGAGAGGATGCACTCCTGTGTTCCCAAACAGCGCTGACAGCTGAGCATAATTTTAGCTCTTGGAGCCCTCAGCGCTTTCAGCAAGAGCACCAGGCTTCAAACAGGTCTTTAGTTTTCACAGCAAGAGCCACAACCAGCACTAACAGCAAATATCTGTTTAATGCTGCGAGAAAAGAGGGAATGCTCAGCTTGAATTTACCCAGTTTAATTAGCTACTGTCAAACTTTAATCACGCTGACATCTGCAGTGTTAATTCTAGAGGTGTGAAGTTTCTCAGTCCACCTCCTGCAGTCCTGTGCTTCAGACCAGTTTTGACGTACTGTCCCTTTACTTGAGTGCTTCCATCCAGTGAGCCTTTCTCCTCTTCCTGCTCTACATCTCAGAGGGAAATCTTGTCCTTTTTCCTGCACTACATTTATCTGACGGCTGGAGTTCCTAGTTCCTCTGCAGAAGAAGCTTTTCGGTGCAAAACATCAAATGTGATGCATTGTTAGAGTGTAAACTAGCCAACAGTATATGGAGCAGTTAGAGCTACAACATTCAAATACTTCTTACAGGTTAATGCATCAATAATTTAACACTCTGAAAGGAACCATTCTTCACTAGGACTACTTTGACTTTTCACACTCAGCTACATTTTACCGAGAACAATGACAGAAACAGTTTGAATGCACTTTTATAATCTTTATTTATACTTTATATCTTTATTTAGACTTTTACTGTTACTGGAGGATTTTTCCATCATGGTCCTGCTGCTCTGACTTCAGTAGAGGACTTGAGGACTTGTTCCGCTGCTGGTTAATTCTAAAACGCTGAACCATGCCTGACAAATTCAACAGCCTACTCACATCGATGTCGTTGCAGTTGTTGCCAGGCAATGCAGTGGTTGCTGGGACGATGGGTTTGCTGGTGGGTGGAGCCGTGGGGCTGGAGCAGTGCTGGGGGATGCTGGGAGAGACGGGCTCCATCTTGACGATGGCCGGAGCCGAACCCAGACAGACCGACTGAGACAGGACGACTGCAGGAGAACAGGAACACAGCAGAGTTAGAGGTTCAATTCCCTGTGCAGACCCAAGGCGGCAGCAAGGCACTAAGGCTGCATGATTACAGCATTGTGGATTTTTTTTTCTAATGTTAAGTTGATTTTTTTTCAAAGGTTTCTCTTGTTCCTTCCCACTGGAGCTGCCTGCTTCTCCACATGAATTTTATTTTTGGTTGTGATTCTTAACACTTTACAAAACTGCCTGATACACCACACTGGGACTTCCATGGGTAATTAAAAATTTAACAAACGCTTCCGTTTCACAGAATTGCACAAATTTTTCATTGTGGCAATAAAATCGCAAAAACGTCTATCTATGAATCACTGTGCAGAACATATTGGCAGGGTTACATCTTCCCAGCGAGGCCTACATGCTCAGATTTACATTAAAATGCTACTGTGAGGCACTTTGCATGGAGAGATCAATAAAGTGGCATTTATATGAATTATCATACTGCACTGCTAACCTCATTAAGTCTGACTTTTAATGGTGAAAAGAAACACAACACTGAGGATTCATAATGACGTTTGGTGTAATGCTAAAATTATTAAATTAACTGATCAATTGAAAATGTATTTTGTCCAGCTTCACTAAGATTTTCTTAGATTTTTCATATCGTTATAAAATTTAGGGTTGCTGGTCACACTAAGGAAGCCATCTGAAGACACCACTTTGGCACTTCGATTCATCATTATTTTTTTTCACATTTAATTACTAATCAAAAACATATCTGATGGATTAATGGACAATGGAAATGGTCATGAGCTGCAGCTGGTCTGGTGCCTCGGTCCACTGCCTCCCTGCACAGTGACGTTCGCTCTGCAGCCGTATGAACTCACACAGCCACTCGGTGGGCGAGAGCCGCCACAGCGAGGGAGGAATGTGATGTTGTGCTGCAGGAGCGGAGGGTTATTATCTTAGCTGCGCTGCCATTTAGCCGTTCCACGACTCCCTGTTTGTGGAACGAGGAGCAGCACTTCTGGGAGTCCTTTAATGCTGTTGGTTAAAGAACAGCCGCGTCCCATTAAAATGACTCACACCGAGGCCTGTGCTCCTCTCCTGAAGCTCCTGTCTCATACGAGGTTACATCTTGAGAAACACCGAGCTGAACAAACTTTTCAGATATGGTGACGAGGGACTGGGACTAAACAATCAACCCTGTACCTTGTGCGTCACAGTTTTTGTTGTTCACAATTCAATTATTATTGAACTCGGCAGCATTAACCCATTTATTTTCATTTCATCTCCTACAGAAGACGCCCACTTGTAGTTAGTAAGAGAAGATGTGAGAAAGAGATTTATGTAACAAGCACAAAGCTCGATAACAGTTTTGTTCTCCAAATCTTCAAGAGCAAGTACTTGGCATTCATCATTGTGATCATAATATTTAGCAAAATGATGATTAGCTATAATTGTGCATCCCTGACAGCAGCATAAAGCCACAGGAAAAAGGGAAAAAGAGAGATATCTGCCACTGGATATGAACGGCAGCTGTGCAAAATGTCCCAAAGAAGAAAACAAAGAAAAGAAACCCGATTCAGCTGCTACATAACCTGATGTCACACAGCGCAGGTTTGAATTCTGCCTCCAGTGTTTTGTGTCACCACTCTAACCACATTTATCTCCCCACCTCCCTCAATCCTCCATGCAGAAGACATGAAGCAAAAGAATATGCCTGCCCACTTCCTCTTAAGCAAAAAAAAAGAGAAAAAGAGGAAGAAATGTGGCGGTGGGGTTACATAACTAGCAGTTATATAATATGACCGTCTTGCCAGACATGCAGAAACTGCAAAACACAGGAGAGGAGAATCCTCCATGTAAACATGTGGTCTGAACTCTGTGAGCACTTGGACCAGAAAAGACACGGCTTCTCTGCTGCTGCTCGGCTGGCTTCTGTCTGAAAGTTGTTTTTTTTTTGTTTTTTTTGTTTTTTTAAATTATACCCATAACTTTACTGTACAGGATGGAAAAGCCTCTGAAACAGCACTCAGACCATCACGAAACACTAAAAACTCTCCACTGAAACCAGACTGATGGACTCTGGTCATCAGCTTTTCAAGGCAGAGAGACACACCTCACATAGTCAACAAACTCTGGGATACATGAGGCCTTTAGATGAATAAAATACTGAAGATGGCGCTGAAAAACAGGCTGGCCTCATGTTTTAGTCCTCTCATCTACTTATTGTTTTATTAAGCATTTCTTAACTGTCTCAGCATGTTTTTACCCTCTTGTCTCTTGTGTATCTTATTGTTTTTAATCATCTAAGCAACACAAATTTCCCTATAGGACAATGAATATATATTGTATTACACTGTTTAGTAACATCTCGTAAAACAAAAAGAAAGCAACGTGTCATGTTAAGTTTTCAGATTGTTTTTCTGCATCTGTGGTCAGGAGGAAACTCGGCCATACAGAACTGGCTGGCCAATATCCAACAATATTTAATTAAAAAACAAAACAAAACTCAATATCAGCACCACATATCAGCAAACCAACATATTAGTGTAACCCTGTTGTACATACTCACAAAAGCACAAAAATTCAAAATAAATAGCTAAATAACTAAATAAAATAAATAAATAAAATAAAATAAAATAAA
>OMKZ01052580.1:0-11328 GCA_900302535.1 Neoniphon sammara
TTTTTTTCGTCTTCACCCCCTTCCCCCTCCTCCTATGATTTCTTGCTGCGTCGCTGTGTCCTCGTCACATGGCGTTGTAGGCTGCCTCCATGCAGTTTCCGGTGCAGGAGGCTCCGGCAGTTCACACCACGCGCTCCCCAGGGCTCTGATCTACATAGCTCAGCCCTCAAGGAAAATCTCTACTCACCGTTGTCTTCCTCCTCTCTCCCCCCTCTTCTCACACATTTCTCTCCTCTTTCACCCTCCTTCTGCTTTTCTCTCTCCTCCCGTCTCTGCGTCTTCTACCAGTTCTGTACATAGGAGGGAGCTAGTTCATAAATTATAGATTCCTTGTTGACTCTTGCTGTGGTCCTGTTGTTTCTGGAGAAGCTGGCCACCTCACATTCTGATTTAACCTCTTTTGGGATTAAAAAAATGTACTTGAAGCAACAACTAACCCTCGGAATTGCAACTGTGGCTTGGGACTGTTTCACAGTGGCATTTTAAGAGACATGTCAGCTTCAACTGCAAAATGATATCAGACTGTTAGCAAAGTAATAATACAAAGATATATAAAATACACAGACCCTAAAACCAATGCCTCTTTACACTCTGTTGCTGATCAATATTATATAATAATGATTCACAGCAAGCTGCACAGCAAGTGATACGTTTTACATATACAGCAGCTTGTTTGGAATAAATATAAGAAGGTAGAGTAAATAGAAAGAAGCCATGGTCAATACTGAGTGTCTTTATCATTACAGTATATTGGACCAGTGCTCACATTTGGTGCAAAAGAACAATATACCAAAGCAGACACCATATTATGAATCCCCACAAGGCTTGAGGTTAGGGTTATGGTTGGATGAGTGGTTTCGTAACTGTTGCATTAGGGCAGTTTTAGCAATTGGGCAACAGGGGCAATGAATTTCCAGTAAAAGTGTTTGTGAATGTATATTGCCTAGAACTGTATTGGGATTCATAATAACACAGCAATCACCACTTATCACCTAAAAAGAGCCAAAAACAAGAGTCTTGTAGATTATTGCTTTAATAAGATTGGTATTAGACTTTTATTACTTTCAGTTTGAAGGTTGCTTTGTCAAAAAAGCTAGTGCTGTGTAAGCAAATGGCTTAAGATGACTAATAAGTTAATCATTACTGCCCTTAGAAGTTTTATTCTGCCAGTAACCATTTTCTAAAATGGAGGTGTCATGTGTCTCGTTGTGCAGATCTCATTTTGGATTGGAGCTTGTCCTTGGTGCAGCAGTTTAGTCCATAGTTACATCAGCTGGCTAATAAGCAAAAGGTTGCTGGTTTGATTCCTTGGCCTGACAGAATGGTTGGTGTCTTCCAGTGGTGAGCTGCTTGAGTGGAGAGTGGGTGGTGTTGCGTCAGTGGTGCCCGCCAACACTGCTGAACACGACGCATTTTGTTGCGGTCTAATTACTCTGTAATTATGGAAATGAGGAAACAATTATCTAAATGGTCATGTGTCTTTCGTAACCGAGACAGTAGAAAACAAATTAGCTGTTGGCAGGGATACAGCAGGGGCACAAGTGTTTTCCATCTTGCACACCTGATTTATTCTTTTATTTGTGAAGAATGTGGTTCAGCTTGCTACTTGACCTCATTTTTCTTTGGATCATCACATTTGGCATTGACAGTATTTTTCAGTTGCATTTTTTTTATTATTATTCTTTTATTATTAGTAGCAGGGGAAGTACTCACTGGATGGATCTTAGTCTATCAGGGCTGAGAAAAGTAGTGAATTTTGAAGAGAAGATGGATGAAGTGCAATCGATCACTAGTAGGACACAATAAGTGATGGTGTTACCTGTTTAGTTACCCTACCTGGATCAATTTATCTCACTGTATTTAGTCAACAGACATCCGTGTTTGAAAACTGAAAAGGATTACAGAAAAGAGAGGCTTATTTGATATACTGTGGACAAATAATAAAACTATACAAAGAGTAATAAAATAGATAAAAAACTAAAATTACATAAAATAAAGTAAAATAAAACCATAAAAGCAACCCAAGTTAAAAGTACAATGAAAAGGCTGTGATAAAGCAAGTCATAAGCGTGTTAAATTCTAATAAAAAATTCACTCCCAGGTTGACTGCTGGGGTGAGTCCTAACACAGTTTGATATGATCAGAACCAGACTCAGGGCCAATGATCTGATTCTCAGTTTTGTCAGGGTTTAACTGTAGGAAATTATATGCCATCTAATCATTGACATAAGCCAAGCTCTCAAGCAGAACAGAAGTTTTATTGCCATCAGGTTTGACAGAAAGGTAAAGAGTGTCATCAGCATAAAAATGAAAGGAGATGTCTGTCAATGACATGACCAAGGGATGTCATATAGATTGAAATAAAATTGGGCCAGGAATTGACCCCTGAGGGACACCACAGGTAAGCACAGCTGAGGAGGACATGTAATTACCAATAGAGACTAAGAAGGTCCTATTAGACAGGTTAGATGGGAACCATTCCAGGGCAGTGCTCGATAGTCTAACCCAGTCCTTCAGTCTAATAATTATCTCCACCAGGAGATTAAGTGTTTGGTTGTGTGTGTCTTTGTGTGTGTCTGTCTGTGGCTAATCTTGCAAACTACTGGGCCTATCAGCCTAAACTTAATTGTGCACAGTTATGATTGTATGATGAAGAACCTCTTGCAGCTGCAGTGATTCAAAAACTTTGAAAAATGTTTGATCTTGCTGCTTCTGCTCCCTCACTCTATTTATTGTCTAGCTCGCTCGACCAGGTGCTGCTCTCTCTCTACTTGGTTGCTACGCCACTCCCTCACTCCATTCATTGTCCAGCTTGCTCGATAATCTCTGTTCACATACTACTGGGCTTAATAGGCTATTTTTTTATCCTGTTGTAACCGTGTTCACTCCGATGGCGGGTGAAAAAATCCAGGATGTGCGTTGCATTTTCTGGGTGAGTTAATAAAACACACTGCTGATGAAGAAAGTCAGAACACAGAGCAGACACACAGGAGAACAACACTGTATAAAGTGTCAGAGACTGATGGAATCTGTCAACAACTGGGGGTTAAAATAGGTTCAGTAGCCTGATGCTTCACCACTGTAAAAAATGAAGTGTAAAACAGCTGTCACTGTTTCATGCGTCAGTGGACTAATTTGCCTAATCTTCTCGGGTCTTTGGATTAGGGACAAGATCAAAGCCATCATGGAAAACCCCTCTCACCCTCTCTACATCCAGTTGTACAACTATCTACTATCTATCTTGTGTCCCCACACACACCTGGAGGAGATCTGCACTCTACAGAGTGACCTCTTCTAGTTACTTGATAGATGACTAATCGATTATTGAAATTGTTATTGATCAATCTTCTCTTGATCAACTAATCATTTCAGCACTAATGTATTTCCAGTGCAACTGACAGTAAACACATAAAGGAGTTACAATGGATTCATATTCTGAGCACAACCTAATGAGGACATTCTTTGATGTGTACTGGCTTAGACTTTGACATATTACATGTGACATTCAACGTCCTGATTCCTGATTGTGTAAAATAGGCTACACAATGTTCCTCTAATACATTTCCACCTCCAGCCTTGACTTGAAATTTAATTTGAGTGGCCTGTCAGTTTTCTAGCATTGGAACTTGGGCCATGGAATTAGTCCTGTCTATGTAGCTATGTGAGTCACATGCATGCTGCTGACCCTGAGCATCAGACCCTATCATGCTGTGTGTCAGTGGTTCCCCTATGAGTGAAAAGTTGAGGTGGAACACCTTCAGTACAGCCATTAGCGGTGATTTCAGTGAAGCTCAATATTATCTTACATGCTAGCTCTTCCCATGCTGCAGTTCTGAAAAGTAACATTACATCTGGCCACTTTTAAAGAACCAGGAGGATTTGTAAGCGGCTCAGAGGCTGTGAAGTGGACTCATTATTCATAAGTAGAGGCTATAAACAAAATGCTAGTTCCATAGAAAAAACTTTAAATCGAGATCTTTTACTGCAGAAAATAACTTGTGAAATTGTGGGGCAAAGGACCTGCTTTTAATCTACATTGAATACGGAGGCCAAAGCTATTAGTAGTATTAAAAAGAAAAATTGGAATATGATTGAATCAGATCCACCACTGAGAGATGTATCCCCTAATCCAGCCATTGTGTCTTTAAAAAGAGCACCCACTCTAAAGGATAAGCTAGTGTGGAGCCACTTACAACCTAATGTTCCTGAAAACTGGCTGAAATCAGACATTAAAGGTTGTTTTAAATGTAGCCACTGTGATCACTGTAATAATATCATTCATACTGAATATTTTGCAGATTCTGTTACTTGGACTAAATATCATATCCAGCATTTCATCACTAGTGCGACACATTAGAATATCCCCAAGTGTCACGTTTTCTACATTGGACGTACTAGGCGGCATTTACAACACAGATTGGCAGGACATAAAACTGCTATTAAAAAAAGTAATGTTGATTACCCAACGGCCAGACGTTTCCAGGAATGCCATGGCAATAATCCATCAGCTTTGTTAGCCATAGGTATTAATCATTTGCCTCTCTGATAGGGGAGGGAACAGGGTAAACCAGTTTTGTCGCAGTGGACTGTCAGTCTAAAGCCCTCAACTACCCGGTATCAATGAATTTGACATGTCTCATTTTATTGTAGTTGGTGTTTTTGCGCTTTTACAATAGTATTATCAGATTAAGTTTTCAGAAAAACTAGGCTTTAAATTTTTGTATAATTTATTTTTGGGCATTTATTTATGCAACAGGTTGCATATTTTGCTTGTGATACCTGTAGACATTTTATTGCTGTTTGTTGATTGGCTGATGAGTTGGGTTGTTGGCCCAGGTGAATTATTTTTATTTATTTATTTTTTATAATTTAGTTGTTTTTATATATAATTTAGTTTTGATATCAGTGGAGCATTTTAGTGTTAAATGGCCTAAATGCTTTTCAGAGAACTTCATCAGTATTGGTTTTAGTGGAGAGTTTTTGTGTCACGTGCTGTAAATATTTCAGCAAATTTCATAAATGTTGGCTTCTACTGAGTGTTTTAGTCAGTGCTGTTTGAGAGAATGTCAGTATTGGCTTAAATGGAGAGGTTTAGTCAAATGTTGTAAATGCTATTTCAGAGATTTTCATCAGAGTTGGATTCAGTGGAGCATTTTAGCATGCTATTTGCAAGACTTTCATGCAAATTGGTTTCAGTGGAGAGTTGGGTGCCACGTGATCAAAATACTGTATCGGAGACTTTCATTTGTATTGGTATTGTATTTGCACGTTGCACTTGCTGGGGAGGAAGAGAGCTGTGCAGTATCAGTGGATCAAATGCATGAAATGTGACTGTGTCCTGTAAGTGCTGTACGTGTTAGTTCCTCCTGGCCCATCCACCTGTGCAAAGCGCACTTTGATTGGCCTCCTTCCTGTTCTCTTCACCCTTGGCACACATGTATACTTGGCTCTCTGATACTTTACACCGTGGGAAGGCTATGTACAATAGCATCAGCAACAGAAGTGATTCCTTAAGAGTAAAATTGCCCCTCTCAAACAAACGATCAACAGCTACTCTCATGCTTTTATAGTTGTGCTTACAGTATGCTCTAGCAACACCTGGACTCTAGCAGGTGCACATTACTGTTTCTACTCATGTTGTTGCTTTTAATTATGGGAATATTCTCACTGCAAAGATTTTTTTTTCAGGTTGTGGTAGTATTGTGGGGAAAAAAGAAAAGCTTGCACACTGTTATTAGAAACCCAAACAGAGGTTTCTGGAAATAAAGCATGCCAGAATATAAGGAAAACTGATTACAAGCGATTACATAAATGTACAGCAGAGCAAAACAGGCCAATCAAAATTCTATCCACATGTGAAAGGAGAAAGAGAATCCATGGGTGGAGGGCAGAGGAGGGAGCTAATAATGCACAGTGTTTAGTTAAGACCATATGGTGCACTGATTCCCACATGTTATCTGTGATGACAGACTGGGGTAGTGATATACATATAGCAAGCAGTGGGAAAGACATGCAATACAAGAATCAATGCTTAAAGAGTGGCGATCTCATTTATGACCTGTCTGATGAAGTGGATGGTGAGTACATCTGTGTACTGAAAATCCAGTTCCAGGGTGTTTTTAATGTTGGGAGGACTTTGTCTATCCTGCAAAGTGACACAGTGTCTGGGGAAGGCCTGCACTTGTTGAAGCTCCTGGCAACTGCAGACTCGTCATCTGCTCTGGCCACTTCTGTGCTCACCGATGCGGATGTGTAACCATTGGTTAGACTTGCCTGCATGCTGTAATCCACAAGAACAGGACAGAAGGAATGAGGAGGAGGTGGAGAATATATAGACTCAGGTGTCCAAAAGCTTTTTACAATATATTGCTTTGGCATGGCGTGGTTTCTAGAAGTGTTTCTTGCATGGCGTTGTTAGCGTATGTGTGCTGTGTGATGCTATATTGTAGTAATGGCTGGTAGAAGTAGAGCATTGCATCAGGATTTGTTTCAGTGGAGAGGTTTAGTGTCACATGGAATAAATGCTGTTTCAGACAATTTAATAGGTATTAGCTTCAGTGGAGAGTTTTACTCTCAGTTTAGACGATAAGCTGATGCCATGCCAAACTAAATTGCAGTTTGGTGCAGCAAAGAGTGACTGGAGTCACACCAGATGAACTCATTCATTTCCTACAGTGAACTTTGTTTTATTATGCACATCACACATTGGGACGTGTGTTCGTGTTAAGGATGTACCAGATCCAGGATCCACTGGTCATTTTAAGTGATTCTGGATCCGGAACAAAGAAAACTGCTGCATCCCTAGAAGTTCAAGTTCCTGCAATAACTGTATCCAAAATCAACTGCAATTAATTAGCCTTGTATAATATGGTAGGCCTACTAGTCAAATTTTACTGAAAAGTAGCTGCAAATCCAAGTGTTTTACACATTAGTGACTTTAGAGAAGAATCCAAACCAGAGAATTTGTTTTAGTAATAACATTGATTGATCAGTGGTAATGGGTATTTATTAATGAACACATTCAGCCAAGAAAAAAGTGTACACGAGAAACATGTCCCTAAGTTGCTATTCTTTAAGAAGAAATTAACCAAAGACAAATGAATATATAATATTAATTTTGTTGACACACTGCTTCCTCAAGCAAAGATTTCATGAACTCTTCATGGTCTTCACAACTTGAAGACATATGCCTTCATAGCTGTGAAGTACATGTTAAATTCCATCACCACTGTTTAGCATATTATCATACTTGTTAACATAAATTACCATTAAGTCCAGCTGTTAAAGATTAGGTTGTAGAGCAGTGTATGAAATGAATGGCTTCTGTAGATGAACGTTTGTTGACCATAGGAAAGGAAAAACCCATTCTCAGTCAAAATCAATCTGATTCTGAGTTCATTGTGGCTCTGGCACAGCTTAGACCTTGGTATCGTATGCACTTAGATCTGTTTCAGAGAATTTCATTAATGCTGGTTTCAGTGGTGAGTATAGTATTGTATATTCTCATGGGTGTCTTGTAAAATTTCATCAGTGTTGGTTTCAGTGGTGAGTTGTAGTGTCATCTAGTCTCTGAGGTGTTTGATGTTGACGTGGCATGACTTTTAAAGGCATTTCTTGTTCCATGGCATTACTAGCATGTGTGCTGAACTGTGATAATGTCCGATAGCAGAGCATTGCATCAGGATTTTATTGAATGGAGAGGTTTAGTGTAACATAGAATACCTGTTGTTTCAGACTCTTAGTTTCATTGGGCAGTTGAAGAGCCCTGGTTTAATTGCACAATTGCCACGACCAACGCTAAGTGCTGTGTCCATAGACTGTATATATAAAGACGGACAACGTGTCTCCACTTCCTCCCACTGTGCAAAAGTGAAGCCTAAATACCCTGTTTACGAGCGCTGCCATCTTGCCTTGGTGACGTCATTTGGAGCCAGAGTCTGCGCAGTAGAGATCAGGAAGTACTGAGGTCCCGCCTCTATCTCCCGACTAAATCGCGAGCACATGCTCTTTGAAGTTTTGAGCTAGCCTAGCTGCTCTAATCTTAACCGTCATTGCTGCTGGTTGTACTACGACTGAAGGCTTGTTGATAAGGTAAATACAACAGCTAAAAGTCAAGGTCATGGAAAGTTAGCGTTCATGTCCTCTCAAGATTCCCACATACACCTCCCGAGCAGAAGTCTACAGGTGCCGGCTCCGCGACAGCTTCACTCAGAGCAGCTGTCAATCACAGATGTCACATCCCCTTTTTATAGCATCACATAACTAATGAAAACCAAACTTATCAGAAAAATGAACACTTGAACATACATCAGCGTGATAAGAACTACCTGAAATGACAGGAACCATCTTTGGGAAAAAATAATTTGACGTGTAGTTTGATTTTTTTGTTTGGCCCATGTCCCATCCGCTAAAATGGAGGGGGCGGGGTTTATGACCTATACTGCAGCCAGCCACCAGGGGGCGATCAAG
This sequence comes from Neoniphon sammara, assembly GCA_900302535.1. Lineage (NCBI taxonomy): Eukaryota > Metazoa > Chordata > Actinopteri > Holocentriformes > Holocentridae > Neoniphon > Neoniphon sammara. Next base: position 8,470 of record OMKZ01052580.1, read on the forward strand.
AGGTTTTGGCTTCACTTTTGGGGAACTGTCACGTCATCCATCTCTATATACAGTCTATGGCTGTGTCCTAGCGTCCTAGTCCTAGTCAAGAAGGGCGTATCCAAACTCACTATTTTCATTCATCTGAGCTCAACCTTCACACCTGCACACACTTACTTCATTTTTTACCAAAATGGCAACATCTCACTTTGCGCTTCCTCATTTAAATACACCTCCCATTTATTGTGCGCCGCCCCTCCCACCCTTTGTGCCAAACCTGGTGCACAAAAATACCACATGAATGGGCAAAGCGTGTCTCCAGGTCACCACAATACCAATTCCTCATAGCCCTGCATGCAATGGGCTTTTCACACCCAGGAAAATAGGGCCCTAAGCATCATATGCATTGTTTGTGCTGTTTCAAAGAATTACAATAATGCTGCTTACAGTGATGAGTTATAGTGTCACATAGTCTTAGAGGTGTTCGATACAACTTCATTAGTGGAGAGTTTTAATGTCATGCAGGGCTGGGTGACATGGACAAAATCAAATATCACAATATCTTTCACCCAGTACCTCGATATCGATACTGTGACAATACTGTAGAAATAACCATTGGTGCTTTCATAAGATATTTACACACAAGAGATTTTTCATAAGAAATGTGGATATGATGACCAAGCAGGTAGAGGCAAATAACAAAACAGCTACAACAAGGTCAGAAATTGCTTCCCTTTTACAATAATGCAGCCTTTAAAATCAGGAAAAGGCAACACTCATGTCATATCATGATATTAAGATGTACAAAATCCCAGACGATGTCTAGTCTTATATCACAATATCACTATAATACCAGTCTCTTCAGTGGAGAGTTTTAGTGCTGTGTGGCCTCAGCGCTGTTCAAGTGAACTAACCATCAGCAAGAGAGTCTAGGTGTCACTTCGTCTACATCACGCAATTGAGCATGGGACGGCACGGCTCAGGAAAAGCGCCCCTTGTTCTCACATGTCGTTATTAGTCTAAGTACGCTGCCATCCTGTAGTCTTCACTGTAGATCCCATGGCGCCGAGAACATCAGAGCAAAGGCTAATGGCAGCGGAGCATTCATCTGACTGCTCTTCAAACCCCTCACTAAACTGTCTGCCTTGCAAATGGCTCCTGACAGAAAGGTCTATACGGAGTAATGGGACTCTCTCCTCTTTGCTTAGTTTGCCCAGGGAACGCAGCTGAAGAAGCTGCAGGGTGAGCAGTGGCCTGGCATTTGCATGAATTGTATTGCATGACGCATAAAATGAAGCACATTCTACACAAAAGCATCAGAGTCCATGTTGCATTTAGAATAATGGAGAAATCAGGTAGAGGGCATTATAATAACAGTCATATAAGCAGAATGTAGCGCACAAAAAGAAATAGCACAATATATACACCATTTTCCATGTGTTATAATTATTATTTTTTGCATTTATTTTCATACATACAGTTCTGAAACCACCCAACAAGCACACAAAAGTAAATAAATTTCATGTTTCCACTGTAAATCTGTAAATCTTCATTTGCAGTTGTTTTTCCCTTGAAGTAGCTCAGGAATGGACCCCATATTTTTATAAATGTATTATTTAACTCCCATCTATAGAAGTCTGTTCTCTTCATCTGCATTATTAGAAGAGGAAGCATTAATAGTTATTAATTATGAATCTGATCTGACTGTGTTAAGTCTTTATTAGGTATACAGTTGACCCAGAAAGTAGCCCTAAAGGTTTTTGCACAGTGATTATTTTAATGTATACCTCTCTAATTAGAGTTATGCTAATGCCTTTGTGCTGCGATTTGAATGTGCTTACAATACATTTTAATCCCTTATAAGCAACATGTTAATCCCTCATAAGCAACACCACAAGCAAAATGTTACTCTTTTACTTCTGTGGGATCTTGACCGCCTGACTTCAACCACAGAAGAAGTCCTGACACAACATAAAGCTGATGTATAAGAAGTAGCTTAACACCACTCACCCATGCATCTCGCCGTCTTGCTGTGATTTCCCCTCACTGCTTCTGCGTCTGTAAATAAAACACGTAAAATAAAACTCCTGGACTTCAATAAGCTTGTCATCCATTTTAGAAAAAAAAAAAAATCTGCTTGCAGCTGAATGGCTGTCACGGCACTGCATTAGGGCAATTTTTTTGGTCCAGTTGCCCACATTTCAAAGCCAGCAAATACTTTGTTGCTTCAATTTCAGAATCAGAATCAGAATACTTTATTGGTCCCCGAGGGGAAATTGAGTCAGTTGCAGTTGCTCCCTATTTGCTGCACAGACCAAAATTGCATCCCTGCCATTGACTTTGCATGCATTTGAGACATTTTTTTAATGTTTATTTGTGGCTTTTCTTTGGTTTTACGCTGACAGGGAGGATGTGTCGGAGAGGTTATAATGCCAAAGCCAGTTTCATGCAGGGCTGTGGGGTTTGATACTCAAACAGCAACCCATAAGACTCTAGAAACAAAATCACGAGCCTTATGTGCAAAATAAGATTACTGGCCATCACTTTTCTCTTACTGTAGATATTAAAAAAAAACCACACAGGAGCTCTAGCTAGTTTAATATGAAGGGAAAGCATGGCTATGGCCCTCCCCACACACACTTTTAAAGGCTTCAAACACTTCCACACGTTTCAGAAAGCTCACCTGAGGATGGAGCTTAACAGAACAGACTGTGCTGGCAGGCTGATAGGGCCGCTAAGGTTATATCACTAGTTTGTGTGTGTGTGTGTGTGTGTGTGTGTGTGTGAGTGTGTGTTGGGTTTAGAGGTTCCTGAAAAAGTACAAGTGTAACGGTGCTAATGGACCGCTCTGCTTGTGTGAGAGAAAACTGCCCAGGCTTT
>OMKZ01052591.1:0-10801 GCA_900302535.1 Neoniphon sammara
CTTTGATGGTCAAAAGGCCAAAACAATGGCTATGGTTACATGCAGGATAATCTGCTGAGAATAAATTTGAAAGGACAACAGAAACCACATGTTCATCACATACTATAACACAGTCAACTCCATATGCCAAAAATGTATATTCTGATTGCATATACTCCTTACCAGATCATTTTGTCTTCATTTGGAGGGAATGCAGTAGGAACAATAAATATTATTCAGAGTAACCATAGCAAGTGAGAATAATGGAGAGCCAGGAAATAAAATCTTCTTTAACAACAGTTTTTTTGGAGAGCCCAGACTCCCTTTGATTCCCTTATCATTGCAGTCAAAATGACAGATTATAAGAGGCACCAGTAACAGCACCAAGGTCACTGATGACAGACAATCAACCACTTCAAAGAACGGCTCACTGGCAAGCAACTTGCCTCTTGGCCAGTTTGTCTGAATTCAAAGCAAGTTTACAGCCCTCCCTCCTGTCTCTTTCACTGCTACGCTCGATCTTTATCTGTCCTTGACACTCACTGGAAACTCTCTCTCTTCTCTCTCTTTGTTTTCATAACGTAAAATACACTGTGCCATTGAGTGAACACACTACCATATGTGCCCTGTACCAGACCATACCACACACGCAGACGCCCATGACAGGCACAGGCATACACAGACTTGCTTGCTTGATTGCACCCATCCTCTCCTATAATCTGTGATTATTATTTTGGCAGTTGAATGGTTCAGTTCCTGATGCTTGTAGACTCAGATTATAAGAGCAAAGATGGTGGAAGGGCACTGCGTGTTCTTGCTCTCGCTCCCTCCTCTCTCTGGGACGTACAGTACAATCTCCCCACAGCTCTGAAAATACTTTGAACTGCAGAAACGATATTCAATATTCAGCACCCTCCTCAAATGTTCCGTTTGTGCTCGATGATCAAATGCAGCGCGTCGTTTTCAGCACCTCCTCCGTTAATTAACAGCAAAGGACGTCAACCTTAGAGAATGAAAACTCTTGATGGATCTCTACTGTATGTCACGGAGTTGGAGAAGTCATTAACTTGATATCATTAGGCCTGCAGCATGTGGTTTTGATATGGCACCTATGATATCTAAAACTTTTGACCAAGGGGGAGAGGGTTCATCACATTTCAAATGACCTTATGCTGCTTGAGATTGGGTCTGTTGGAACAGTACAAGGTTGTGATACATAGTCGTGGTGGAAACGATACACCAGGCAGCTTTTCAGGAAATGAAATAGGAAATACTACCAGCAAAAGGAACCTTATACCCCTTTTTCACTGCAAGAACTGTCCACAAAACACAGGAGCCCTTTTGAGGAACCAGGAACACTTAGCCCTGTTTCTACCAGAGAGACAAGTCCCTCTTTTTGCCCCAGGAGTTGAGTTCCTGAGCCAAAATGGTCTCTGCAACTGAGGAGTATTTGAGTTTTAGCACAAAACAGACGTGTTTGATTAAATATATGATGGAGACAACCCAACAAAGTATCACTTGCACCATTAAAAAAAAAAAAAAACAGGAGTAAGCAATCACAAACCTCCTGAAACAGTAACATGGGTAAATAACAAGGTGCAAGTTCTCCTCGGCATCTGTGCAAATCAAAGCGTACAAACAAATTAATGGTGATGAACTGTCCTTGGAACACAGGATCCCTTTCGAGGAAACGGAGATGCTTGTCCCTGTTTCCACAAAGGGAACCAGTCCCTGTTTTTGCCCTACAGGGATTCAGTTCCTGACCCCAAAACAGTCCCTGCAGCCCTGCAGAGTTTTATAGAATTGAGTTTTAGAACTGAACATTCTTGGACTGTTTAAACATACAATGCAATGCAGTTGCTTTGCTTTTATAGCGTCCTCAATCACATTTTCAACCTCTCCCTTTCCTTCTCCAATATCAAACGCAACATTGGTACAGTAGTAAATAATCATGAATGTAACGACGACTTTGATATCTTCGATGTTTTCTGTTTTACTGTTTCCAGTTGCATGCAGAACGACAACGACAGATTTCTTTCTCTCATATTGCTGGCGATGTCGACCAGACACCTCCTCCTTAGTTACATCGAGTTTGGCTTTTCTTTTAAAAAGGGCCAAAAGTGAGCTGCAGGGTCAAAAAAAAAAAATCTATGAAATGTTTCTTGGCAGCAGCACCTTTCTATGTGTTAGCCACTGATGACAGTGAGTAAATAGTAGCTCAGTGCCTGTGTAGGTCACACACACACACACACACACACACACACACACACACACACACACACACACACACACACTGGCCATGTCTCTGTGGCAGTCCCAGCTGACAGTCATCTTATTGTGTATCCTTACTGTTAGACAGAGAGTGTTAGATAACCCACCTCTAATTAAATCTAATGCCCTGTAGGAGCCCAGCAATATTTAGCATATCAAAGGCCAGCCTGACCTGCGTTTTGTGTGTGTGTGTGTGTGTGTGTGTGTGTGTGTTTGCGAGTGTGTGTGCACGTGTGTTCCCTTGGTGTACTCTGGCAGACGGGGACAACCTGTGGCAGGGTGCTCTGCTCTTGGGTGCATCAGTGGATCAAGTGGCGCCGGCCCAGGTAGGGGTGTGAAAGGTCGACCATGTAACCCTTAATTAGCTGACATTTGCCTCAAAGGCTGGCGCTGGGGGAGCGAGGAGGGCGATGTGTCACTGCTAAAGGCAGGCTGTAAGTGAGAGCAAGGAAGGCTCTTTCATGGCTAAAGGCCACCCTGCCATTGTGAAGCCACAGGACAAAGAGGAGCTGAGACAACTGTCCCCAGAGATAAACCAACAAGACCCAGCAGGGGGTGGTGGGCAGTAAAAGCCAAGCTGTTGTGGCGGAGGTGATGATGATGATGATGATGATGATGATCACCAAGGCTTACCTGTTCCTCTGACAATGAGTGGTGCTTAAGAGATGGGTCACATAACATGCATTATATCATAAATTGTAACCACAAGTATTCAAGAGTATTATTCTGTTTATTTCTCTCAATTCTTTATAATCATAATTATCAATTTGTGATTTTACTTCTAAAACTGGGTATGACGGGTATGCATGCAGTTTTTGATTTAAACTCCCTGCGTAAAATATTTGCATTAATAATTTTTTGCACTTTTTTTTAAATGATATCTAAACAAAGTGAACATGGCGGATTGACAGATCGATGGGCTCACCTCTGTAAAAGTAAGCAAATAATATTTGTAAACCCTTATGAAACCTGGTCAGACAGCCATAATCATTACTCTCATTTTCTCAGTTATAGCCAGTTTAATGATCTGTGGATTAAATTATATTTTCCTTTGTAAAACGCTGCCAGAGGAGAATTATCAAACACCTATCAGGTATATTTTCTATCAAAGGTACAATATTGTCATAGTGAGAAGTAGACTGGGTGGCTTTGAGTAGGGGAGAGAGCAGTGCTGATTTTCACATTTTTTGTTTGTTTGTTTCTTTTCCCTGGCTTGGCATTAGACAGACTTCAGCGCTTCCTCTGTTGTTGTCTCTTTTGTTTGTTTTAACACGTCGCTGCTGTTGGAGAAGAGCTCTGATTTTGTTCATCCTCACGTTTGAACATCAGTTCAAGTTGACATAGCCCTAAAAGGTGGAGCAACATGAAACCCAGGGCACATGGAACTTGGCACATTAATGTGCTAAGTTTTGCATGGTAGTCAGTCTGTAATTTAAGGTGTTTTTCTATGCCCTCGAGAAGCTGTCTTGAAACACAAGTTGTCATCTAGCAGCAACAACATATCTCAGTCTCACAGACAATAACAGCCTAGGGCTATGTGATTTTGCACAGCATGTTGTGAGGATGTGTTACCTGTACAGTATGCTTTTTGTGTTGTCTAGTATTGTCTTTTCTAAGATGTTATTATTCTGTGATTTTATTGTTTGATGGTGATCACAATGGCAAGTAACGGAGGAAGCGTTAGCGGGAAAATTTCCATTGCCTGACCCTGCAAGGGTTCCGTAACGCCATGCTTATCAACATCACAGCAGCATAACCTGACCAGTTAAAATGATCAGAATCTAACATGGCAGGACAAATCAGCAACGTCTAGAGTGGCATCTCAGGTTTGAGTTGGCAAGCCGATTGCTACCTAGTAACCACATTGAGTAAAACACAATCCACAGCTCAGCCGTGTATGCTTTGGCGCTTATGCGTTCATAATTGCTATTTGAACACCATCTAAACCCTGTCTACAAACAGGCCTGTCTTGTCTTTCAAAGGGTAAAAAAGCTTTGAAATAAAATAAGTTTAGCTTAGCAAGTCATTTGTTTTTCTTAGACTGCAAACATATATGTATTTAAAATGCATGAAAAGGAAGTGTTTCCAGTCTCCATATTAGCCTACAAGAAGTAAAATGAAAGTGAAATTAGACTGCCTAATGTTCCAGGGTGCGTCTGACATAAAGGGCTACAAGGTGAGAGCAGGGAGAGAGATTTTTATGACTTGGAAGGAGAATAAAAGAAGAAAGGAAAGTTTGAGGACTCAGGGGAAGAATAACGCTGATGTTCTGCTTTTTTTGCATCTAACTCTCTGCACACTCTCTGTGACCACCGATCTTTGAAAAATGGAGGAAGAGAAGAGACACCGCTTTGAATTGTCACCTGCTCGTTGCAACTGGCAGTTTGTTGGCAGGAACCCGCCTGATGCTCCATGTTCATTAGCCCGGCTAACTGTTGTGCAGCATCTATTAGCGCTGAGAAACAGATGGGGCTGTCGCAGCCTCAGTCACACCAGCGCCGCGTGGAGAGGGCGCCGCTTCACTAGGTGACACCTCCGCCATCTGCAAGCATTTACCGCTTTGAATGGGACGATTTTAGAGGCGTCGCCGCAAACAGCCATATGAGACAACACTTACGGACTTTTTCACTCCAATGTGCTTTATTGGCATGAAAGCAGAAAACGATGCTGGCAACACACTTTTATCGGTAAACTTGTAGCAGTGTGTGCGTGTGTGTGTGTGTGTGTGTGTGTGTGTGTGCGCGCGGTGTCAGAGCCAGGATTTGGAGGAACTGGGTTACTGCCCATTCAGCTCCCATAACCCAGACTGTGTTGAGTATCAGTAAGCTATGTGGGAGTAATTAGTGTTTGAATAGAAACAACAAAGTCCTCTTTCTGTGCCTCTGCTGTACTGTTAGCTTTGTCAGAAGCGCGTTTCTCAATATGAATTGGATTTTCCCAACATTTTTACAGCGAGACTAATGTATCTGACAACAAAAAGTGACGGAAGCATTACGATAATCTGATACGCTTTACATCTGAAACGACAGCTGTATTTGAACCACTTGGCAATTACAAATTCATGCTATAAAGAAATCTATGGATGAACTGAGTCAGAGAGAGACAGGAAGGTGGAGACCTGGAAGGATGAATTGAGGAGGGAGGGAAATGAGGGGGTGAACTGAATGATAGAGGGAAGTAGAGATATATGGGGATGAATTGGGAGAGAGAGAAGGAGGAAGATAAAGAGCCATAGCAAAACTCTGGGGGAAAAAATGAGGAGGGGTGAAATGCTATAGGGATTAAGTGACAAAGGTAAGTAGAGATGTATAGGGATAAACTGAACAGGTTGAATTGAGAGAGAGAGAGGGGCAGGGAGGTAGAGAACAATAGGAATGAATTGAGAAAGACAGAGTGGGAGGAAAATAAGATATATGAAATGCAATGAGGAAGAAAAAACTACAGCAATAGCAAAGAACTATGAACATGTTTACATCAAGACTTTTTATGTGCATGTTGCCATATCAAATAAAAAATGCTTGACGAAAATGGCAAATTTTGAATAAAACCCCAAATCTGGCTAAAAATGCGTACATGGTTTAATGAGGAAGTGGATAAGGGTTTTATTCGATAAAAAAAAGAAATGCAATAAAATGCAATGCTGAAAATAAAATTATGACATGAGCATAGGATTAGGTTTGCTTCTTGACTTCTGGCATGTTGATATTGGAGGGTCAGGTGGACAGAGGAAGAAATAAAACATTTATTTGTCTAATATATGCAAAAATGTAGCTAGCAGTAATATTTATCAGGAGACAACAGTGCAGTGCAACTATTTATAAGGATTTGGAAATGTTAAACAAATAGCATTTAATAACTTTCAGTTTGGGAAATTAGCTATGTTAAACCTGCAACGCAAACTTGCTGAGTATTAAACACCTCTTGATAGATTCTGTCCATCTTTGTTGTGGATACTGAATGATGACAAAAGGCTGCAGACTCCATTTTATTGGCTTAAACAGATGTTATGGAAATGCACCTTAATTCTCTTGACCGGCATTGAATTATTCATTTGCAATTAATGAGAATGTTGGATGGAAACACAGTTTATATGAATGAGCTTAGTGAGGGACTGAGGGAGATTACGATGGTATAGAGCTACAGGGATGAACTGAGGGAGGGAAGTAAAGAGGCATAGGGATGAGGGGAGGGAGGGATGAGCTGAGCGGGGAGCAGAGCCACAGCTATGAATCGGGAGAGAGTTATAGGGACAATTTGAGAGAAGTGGGAAGGCAAAGAGCCAGAGGGATGGAGAGCTATAGACATGAATTGGGCCAGAGAGAGAGAGCGAAGGGCGTAGATAGCGCAAGGGGTGAATTGAGAGAGGGAAGTAGAGAGCTTGTGGGACAAATTGAGAAAGGCAGGCAGGAGCTATAGGGATGAATTGAAGTGAGGGAGGTAGTAAGGATTGAGGCGAGGGGGCAGGAGTGCTCAGTGCAAGCCGATCCCCTCAGCTTTTCTCTCGGTTGACTGACCCTACAAGCTATTAGCAGGATCTAATGGCCTCATTACAGGCTGCTATCAGAGGCAGAGGGGTAACTGAATCCTGAACCTGGTCACCTGATACTGCACTGATACTGGATAGTGGGCCAGCGCACCTGAGAATGGAGACTGACACATACACAAACGCACGGGTTTCGCAAGCATACACACACTCAGACATGCAACAGAGGCCAAATATGATTCTACACGATCCTACACAAAGCAAGCAGTGGTGAAAAAAAGTAGTTTGTTAAAAGTATTAAAGAAGTCCTGCATTCCAAGTGCTACTTAAGTAAAAGTATGGACGTATTAGCAGGTAAAATGTAGTTAAGTTAAAAAGATAAAGGTCTTATCGAGAAGAATGGTTCCTTTCAAAGTGATAAATCATTGATGCATAACCTGCAAGAAGTATTTTAATGTTGTAGGTCTAACTGATACTGTTGGCTAGTATACACTCTAACAATGAATCATATTTTAGGTTTTGCAAGTAAAAGCTTATTACCTTCGCCAAGGAGGTGAAACCTCTGGCAGGAGGTTATGTGAACGCCCCTGTCTGTCCATCTGTCGGTCAGCAGGATAACTCAAAAAGTAATGGATGGATTTGCACGAAACTTGGTGGGAAAACTGAACAACTTTTCAGACTAATAGTTTCCACACACATCCAAGTAACATCACAAAACCAGGCGTGGAGGTTGGTCATGGGTCAAGTTGGCACTGACCAACTTTCCCAATTGACTGGCTGAAAATTTGCTGAAAGGGGGCGTGGCTTAGCACAAACAGGACTGTAACTTCCAGCTGCAGAGGTCTGTGCTCTACTGAGTGCCTCCTTGGTTTGCATAGTAACAAGTAACTACAGCTGTCAGATAAATGTAGAGCAGTAAAAAGTACATTTCCCTCTGAAATGTAGTACAGTGAATGTATAAAGCCTCACAAACTGGAAACACTCCAGTGCCAGGACCTCACAACTTACTTAAGTACAGTAGTTGACTCAATATACTTAATCACTTGCCACCTCTAAAATCAAGACAGCACACACTGCTTGCTGGCATCAAAAGAGAGACAGTAAGAATATACTATATATATGAGATGACTAACATTACCAGAGAATCAATCACACTTGCTTACAAAAACTCATAGAGACAATGTCCGTCTACAAAATCAACCTCCTATTCATCATCAGTGGAGATCCAGATCCTTTCTACCTAAAGGCATCACAGTTTCAGGAGACTGTCATTCATTTCCTGAGAAATGGAGGGGCTGCACTCAGCCACATGGAATCATAAACTCAGTGCTTTGCCTCTTTAGTTCTGATTTTATTTTACTTTTTTTCCCAGAGCTGCTACAGTAGTGTTGGTAGATACAGTTTTTCTGGGTATAGATTCCAGAGAGTTTAATCAGAGGGTCTTTGATGGCTCTGCCGCTTTAGTAGCTCCCTTCTTCGCTCCAGATTAAAAGCTGGGAGCTGTTTGAGAATGTGCCGCTCCCTCTCTGTCACACAGGAGACTGGAGAAGCACTGGAAGCCCCCGAAAGCCCACTGCTAGCTGCGCACACACACACACACACACACACACACACATACTGTACACACACGAGCACCAGATACACACATGCAGACCCACATTCAACTGCACATAAACACAGCTGTATGCATTTCTATGAGTGCACATACACACATTTGCACATGCACAACTGCACACACACACACACACACAGAGCCAGAATCCCATGGTGCTAAGTACCCACGCCCACCAGCCATCTAAGAGAAAGTCAGACAGCCGCTGCCTTTGAACGTGAACTGAAAGCCGAACTAGACCCACAGCAGCTAACAGCTCCAACCCAGCAAACTCTCTCTCCCTCACCCGCTTTATCAATCTCTCTCTCTCTCTCTCTCTCTCTGTGCAGTTTGATGTACTCTGATAAGTACGAGAATGTCAAGTGTGTGTGTGTGTGTGTGTGTGGCCATGTTTACACATGTGCGTCAACACTGCCTGCATGTGAAAGCAACAACTAGCAGCTCTTGTGCCGAGGGATATTCATCCTTTATTCATTGACACACACCGTGGCTGTTGAGCGCGGCTGCTCGACAGAGTTGGGCTTGAAAAGTCCCCAGTCTGATTTGGACCTGTTTTTAGGAGGAGGGGAGGGGTACAGAGGAAGGACCGAAAATGCAGCCAGCCGACACTAAAAAAGCCTGGGCCAAAACTCACTTCACAATTACCAGTGATGAATAATTCACAGATTCAGAAACATTCAGGGGGAATTCTGAAACAAAATGTCAGCACTCCCACTGTCGCTGCCTCGCTCTTTCTCTCTATCTCGCTCTTTATCTCCCTCTTTGTCTCGCTCAGTCTGCCTCTCTGACTGCCTAAACACCCCTTTCTGCCAAAATCTCTCTCTCTCTCTCTCTCTCTCTCTCTCTCCTACAGGCAGGCACGTGAGTTAGATACACAAGAAGGCAATTAGTGATCTTTTCGGAGCAGACTAACTGGTAAACACTCTGTCATGTTCGGAGCAGAAGCCCCTCCCATCAGCTAATCTGCTGTTGTGATCCCGGCCAAGCTGAGAGAGATTTTCTATACCGATAATGCTCAGTTCATCATTCTGTGGTGGAAACCAGAGAGCTGGCACCAGCTGGCACCTTGATCTACATTTTTGAAATATGGACATATAATCTCTCCTTGCTTCTCTCCTGCTACTTCCTCTTCCTGTTCTTCTTCTTCTTCTGCTGCTGCTGGCGTATAAAACATTTACACACCACATGAATAAAGAAGACCTCACTTGAAGAGATGACAAAAGCTTCCCATTTTCAAGTCACTGATGTAGATTAAGAGTACCAACTTCATGAATTATTCTGCTTCTGTGCATGCAGTCTATATTCTTTCTTTATTTTAAGAATATTATGTGGATTTTATTGAAACCTTGTGTAACCTGTCAGTATGGCTCTCCAACAATGTCACTGTGGTAAATTACTTTTTTTTTTTTTCACTGTACTTGGGATTCAAGTGTTTCCAATTATGATTATGATGTTTACTGTATTAAGATATTCTGTAGTGCCATGCTACTCCTTCAAGGTTACGAGGGAAATTGTTAAAACGCACTGCTGCAATACAGATACGCACGGAGAAGAAGGACTAAGAGGGAAAAAGACAGCTACATTCGCATCCAAATTTTCCATTTTGCACATATTTTAAGCACATTTTCAAAAATTTGGAAAACAAAAATACAAGTATGTGACTGTGGGCTATTACATTATCAAAGCTGGACAACCAAACAGCTGATGACAGAAGCTGGAGAGACTTGACGACCTCCTTGCTCTGGGAGGAGTGGTAATAACAGCCCTCTCTCAGTTGTGCATGGCTTTACTAAACGTCCATCCACACACACACACACACACACACACACACACACACACCATGTACTCTGGTCCGCCGCCAGAGTTTGTTGACATAAAATGGAGTGGAGGCACACGCTATGTCCCTCATCTCATGGCCTCATCGTTTCTTCAAATAAACTGTTTCCATCAGAATTTTATTGCACTTTCTTTTTGTCGATATGCCAACTTACCCACCTCTGATATGGGTTAAAACTTTTATTTTTTGCCAAATTCACCAGCTTTTGTGAAATTCCACTGATTCCATTCAGTTTTTAATATAAGAATAATAAGAAATTTAAGAAAGAAAGAAATTTAATAAGAAAATAAGGGCCTCTTCACTTCAAATTTCTTGTTTGTTTTTTCTTTTTTTACTTTTTAGTTCAACAACAACAACAGAGCTCAGATTTGTGCCCCCACAGTCATGATGTTGTCATGATATCACCTAGTCCTAACACCACAATTGCAAGTCATGATGTGTGGGTTGATGCAGTATGTGTGTGTGTGTGTGTGTCTGTGTGCACACATACATGAAGTGAGACTGAGTTGTGTATGTGGCACCTGCATTTATGCACGTGAGAGCGAGCATGTAAGAGAGAGAGAGAGAGAGAGAGAGAGAGAGAGAGAGAGAGAGAATATGATATATGGAATAGAAGCAG